>JAKSZT010053929.1:53717584-53818867 GCA_026826555.1 Tolypeutes matacus
GTCCTTACAGAAAGCAGTAAAATATTTTCCTTTAGAGAAGTGCTCCCTCATTTTGTGAAAACCAGTCATCTTAAGACAATATCCTGATGTTCCCCAGAATAGTTTATTCTAGCAAATAACAAATTGAGAGTACTGTAAAAGGAAGTGACAGAGCCAGAGCAGTATACAAATATTCAATAAGGAAGAGTGAGTTGAAGAGAATCAAAGACTATTAACAGATGAAAAATATTTACTAGAATAAATATACCCATTTGCCATCTGTATTAGTCAGGGTTCTCCAGAAAAAGAGAATATATATTAAATATTATGATATTTATTTAGGAATTGGCTCAAACAACATGTATTCCATAGAGCAGGCCACATGTTGGGAACTCTATTGAAGGTTCAACGAATTACGAGGAGAAGCTGACTGGCTCAAGTAATTGAAATTCTTTCTGATTGATGAGACTATCAGTTCTCTCTTTAAGGTCTTCTCCTGATTGGATGAAGAGACTCCTCTAATTGCTCAAGACAGTCTCCTTTGTTGATTGCAGATGTAGTGGGTCATAGATGCTGTATTAGTCAGCCAAAGGGGTGCTGATGCAAAGTACCAGAAATCTGTTGAGTTTTATAAAGGATAATTACTTGGGGTAGAAGCTTACAGTTACCAGGCCATAAAGCATAAATTACTTCCCTCAGCAAAGTCTGTTGCCATGTGTTGGAGCAAGATGGCTACAGATGTCTGCAAAGGTTCAGGCTTCCTCTTCCTCTTAAGGCTCTGTGGTCCCAGCTTCTTCCAATATCAGCTGTATGTTGGGATAAGTCTCATCTCTCTCCCAGGGCTCAGTTCTATCTGAGCTCAGCTGCTCTGCTCTCTCCCCAAGGCCAGCTGTAGACTATCAGGTAAATGGCTCTTCTTTCTTCCTGGGGCCTCTGCCGTGTCTAATGGAGCCTTCTCTCTTTCCTCACATATCTGCTTCTCTGTGTATTTACTTCCCAGGGCTCCAGCATAAAATGCCACAACTGTCTCCTCTGCCATGTCGTTTTCTCTGTGAGTCCCTGGCTACCAAGTGAGCAGGGAATCAACATCCTACTGAAGTGGCCCATAATTTAGTCAAGTAAAAGTGAAACCTCTGAATCCAATACAATCTAATGTGCCCAAAGGAACAGACCAGTTCACAAACATAATCCAATACCTATTTTTGGAATTCATATGTATCTTACATAGGTCCTCAAATCACATCACTTCATATAATTTTGTATGCTCTTATAAATCATATTTTTATTTCAATTTCCAATTTTGTATTGCTAGTAAATATAATTAAGACTCAATTTTGTTTATTAATCTTATAACTTGCCAACTTCTTTCACTCAATTCTTACTTCTAGTAGCTTTTTCATAAATACTTTGGGATTTTCTACATAAACAAGCATGCAAATAAATAAAACTTTATCTCTCCATTTCCAATCTGTATACCTGGTTGAATTTCTTTATTTTTGAAATATTATCAGCCATTGTTTTTTTTAAAATATATCTTCTATCCTCTTCTCTCTTCTTCTGGAATTCCAATTACACATGTTAGACCAACTATTTTCCCACAGTTCTTGAATGTTCTATTTTTTTCACACTTTTCTCTTTGTTTTTCAATATAAGTAATTTCTATTATGTTCTATTATATATCAAACTATATTTAAGTCCACAGATGTTCTGTTCAGTTATATTTTCTACTTAAGTGTCCATGTGTTTTCTTTTCCTTTTCTAGCATTTCTATTTTTCAAAAATAGTTTTCACCTGTTTGTTTATATCCCTCTTCTGCTTTGGCATGTTGTTCTTTGCCATTATAGGCTTCAACATATTAATCAAAATTATTTTAAATTCCAGACTCATAGTTTCAGCATCTGTATCATCTGAATCTGATTGGCATTGCTTTATCTCTTGACATTGTGTTCCTACTTTACCCTCTTACTTCTTTAGGTGTCTTGTAACTTTTGGTTGAAAATGAGACATTTGTGAGGACAGTAGAGACTGAGGTTAATGATAATTATTCTAGGAATTTGTACTCCTTTATTTTGGCTAGAAATTTAGTATGGGGCTTGAGTCAATTTATCGAGGAATGGAAAAGGATTTTTTTGTTGTTGGTATTTTTGCTATGGTTACCCTCAGTGTACGATGGGCTTCACATTTCTCTAGTGTTACCTTATGCTTGTGGTGGAGCTGGATTGCTGAAGGGTTTTCCTCAATATTTGTTCCAACCTCAGCTGTAGATGCATGAAAAATATGCACATGTGAATTTGCATGAAAAGTGTCCTTTTCCTAGTCTTGCCCCTCTCCCAACTTTGGATTGTTTTAACTTTGTGTCTCATAGTTTTGTGGCTGTTTTGTTTCAGCACTAATTTTAGGCAGCTTTGATGTCTCTGAGTCTCAGGGGTGGACATTCTCAATGATCCCGCCCTTTCTGAGTGAAATCTCTAGTTATCTTGGCCAAGATGTTTTCTTATGCCTCCCACAGAGGTAGAATGATTTTGTTTCTGTGTATTTGTTGGTCTTATGTTTCTTCCCCTCAACTTTAATGAGTTATCTGGGAGACACAAGTTTTCCTGTCATTTTCCCAGTAGCATAAAGCTTTTCCTTTTTGTTGGTTAATTTTATTATTTTTTGAAGTACCAGGGGCTGGGGATTGAACCCAGAATGACATATGTGGGTTGCTGATGCTCAACCACTGAGCCACATCAACTTCCTTAGTTGGTTTTCTCATTTATTTTGCTTGTTGTTTGTTTTTGTTTTTTCAGGAGGCACTGGGAAGCGAACCTGGAATCTCCCATGTGGAAGGCAGGAGCTCAACCACTTGAGCCATATGCTCTTCCCTATTTTTTTTATTTTTAAAGAAGCTTTAGATTATGTAAATGTTACATAAAAAATATAGGGGATTCCCAAATACCCCACCTCCTTCCGCTTCCCCACTTTCCTCCATTAACAACATCTTTCATTAGTGTGGTACATTTGTTACAATTGATGAACACAAATTGAAGCATTGCTACTAACCATGATCTATAGTTTACATTATAGTTTACACTTTGCGCTGCATAACTTTATAGGCTTTGACAAAATGTGTAATGGCCTGTATCTGTCATTGCAATGTCATGCAGAACAATTCTAATGTCCCCAAAATACCCGATATTACACCTATTCTTCCCTCTCCTTCCCCTTAAAACTTCTGGTGGCTACTACCTTTATATCAATGATACAAGTTCTTTTATTGCTAGTATAATAATAAGTCTATTTATTATTTTAGTCCATAGTTGCATTACCCCCTTATGTTTGTTCATTCATCAGTCTTGAGGATTTGGGGATGGTGATGCCTAATCTATTTCTGATTGAGAGGGAGCTTGGATCCCATGGGGCAGATGGATGGAACTGTCATGCTTGCACTTGTGGATACTCTCTGTTTTTTGAATGGGCATTGTCCATCATCATCCTTTTGTTAGTTGTCCTTGGTGAATCCAATGAACTGGAGAGTAGGTGTTGTAATTCTGCTGAGATTCAGGGCTCAACCAGCATATTAACAGACCAAAGATTTAGTCTCTGGGACATATATTTAATGAGTTAAGTGTTAATTATAGTTTTATATAAAAGGGGCAGAAGAGCCATATGTAGGAAAATTATTAATGAGTCTAGCTCTATTACATTGGGGAGTATATATTCTATAGTAAGGCCTGCTGACAGGATGCCAAATTCCTGAGATTGTCTGCCCTGCCTAACAGCAAGACTCCTGAGGGCTCTAGAAACATATAAAGCTTTTCTTTTGTAAGGGTATTGGAGGTTCAGAAGAAGGACCAAGGCAGAATTTAATGACTTTCCCATAGTGGAAGCTGTGACACTTTCCCAAATCTGTACCATAATTGAGACCTTCTCCAGTCTCTGACCTTGGTTATAATCTTTCTTATAAGGACTGGTGATATCTGCAGTAAATTATCTCCAAGTGGGTACAAATCCCCTCTTTCTGTGGCCTTTCAGGATTCTACATTCTTAAGCTAGCACACACTTAACCTTTAGCAATTTTTGTAAAATGTAAAATTTTTAGCTAAATTCTTCTCCCTGGCTTGTATGGGATCTGGAATCTACCCAATATTAAGCAAGAGCCCAAGTGCCAGAATATATAAATAAATTATTCACATCAATGACAAAAATACAATATAATATGAAAAAAGCAAAAGACATGAAAAGGCCCTTCAGGAAAAATGATATCTAAATAAGTATATGAACAGTAGCTCTATATCATTAATCATAAAGAGCATAGAGTCTAGACCACAATGACCTTTTACTATATACCTCCTAGAATAGCTAAAATGAGAAAGATATATGTGTTCATCAAAAGAAATCTATATATAAACCCTCATAGCAGCTTTATCGAGCATATCAAAAATTGGAAACTAAGTGCTCAACATTAGAATGCCTAAACAAAATGCAATATAATCATATAATCTATCACTACAAAGTTTAAATATTTTTAAACATAATGTTTAAAGTCAAATAGTGGCTAGCTTTGGGTTTCTGACAGAATGAAGGCATAAAGGAGACTTCTCTGATTCTGGTAACACATAATTAAATATTATGTTTTGTTATGCTGTTCCAGGATAGAGAAGTTTGTCTTTAAGTCTCACATCAATTAAAACCATCAAGCCCTGTCTCATTCTCCCAGGTTTTTGTTTCTTCTCTTTCTAAACTTTGAAATATAGTTTATAACAATTTTCTCACAGTTTGGAACTATTAAACAAACAATGTCTAGTCAGATGTATTTTAAGGGACTCTCAAATCACATCACTTCAAATCACTGTTTGGTTTGGTACTGTTGCCTGTGCTTACATTTGCATTAATTTACAAAAGAATGTCAAATGTGAGGAGAAATATGGCAACTGGATCTTAGTTATTTTATCCTTTTTCACAAACATTTAGAAATTCCACTTAAGAAAGGCAAACTTTGTGATGTGGAATAGTGTTTTGGATTAAGGAAGTTATTTGCTTTAGTGGTTTAATTCAAACAGTGAGACAAAAATGTTGAAGGGCAGCCAAGCACATAATAGTACATTAACTTAGATGTTTTGATAGGCAGTAAAAGATATTTTTATACTTAGTAGCTCATATTACTATAATTAGTGCCAACTTCTTTTGTGTTGCTTTTGAGTCTTTTAATTCCTTCAGATATGCCACTCAGATTCTTGTATTCAAAAGTGTGTCAAGAACACAAAAAAATTGATTACCACCAATGGATAATCATCATCTTCCTGTTTGAATGTGAATTCTGAGAACATGATTTACAGTTTATCTGAAATTTTAGACCAAGTCCATTATTGTTTGGATAATTAAACTTTCAATAGTTGTTAAATATCAAAAACTCCAAGCATGTGAATTAGGTACTAAATATGATGTTATAAGCTCTTTCATCAAATGCACACCAGCAAAGTGCTACTAAAAGTTATTTGGTCTGCTTGCATCATTATTTTAATGACTTTGAAAACTCCTCTAGCAAAAATGCCCTTGGATTGTAAAGAGATCAATTAACTCAAGAATATAGTTAAATATAATCTTGCATTAGTAGGGGTCCTACAGAGAAACAGACCCACAATATTTCAATATGTAAATACTAAGATATTTATTTTAGGAATCAGCTTACACTACCCTGGGGATTGACAAGCAGGCCGGAGTTGGAAACTCGAAGAAGGTAAAGTTCAATTCTCCACAAGAATCTGCAAGTTGAAAACTTTTATGAAGGCGATGTTGAATGCCTCAGGAGAAGCTGGCTGGCTGAAGTAGAGCTAGAAATTCTTTTTTCTGACTGCTAAAATCTTCAGTTCTCCCTTTAAGGCCTCCAACAAGTTGGTTGCTCTCAGCCATAGATGCAATCAACTGGCTAATGATTTAAATCCATCTAAGAAATACCTTCATAGTAACAATTAGACCAGTTCTTCTTGCTTGGCTGAACAACTGGACACCATAACCTAGCCAATTAACACATGAAATTAACCATCACAATCCTGAAGATTCCAACAGAGAACTTCTCTTCTCTTAGCAAAAAGAAATTTTGGGTTATTTATATGCACTCTTGGGTGCTCAACAATCAGTTTAGTATACCACATCATTCATTCTTTAGAATTTTTATCTTTATGTTGTGCTGATGAGTACAATTCCCCTGCTCTTGTAGATTTCAACACACAAAGATGATAGACATCACTCAGATACTCAATGGTACAGAATGATTACTTACTGAAATTTGTCCAACTCTAAAACATCCTTTAACAAAAGTTACATGTACTTCATGAATACCTCCTAATCATTTTACATTATGTAAATATCCCCTAGTCATAGCAGAATATTTTAATCCCCTAATCAATGACATTTCTAATTATTTATGGATCCTACTACCAAGATATGACTATTAAGATTCTATTGTCTATGTAACTTATCTCTTATTTAGTCCATTCCTATTACTGAAATTTCCTTACTTTTAAAATTAAAAAAAAAAATTTTTAAAAAGCTAAAAATGTTAGAAAAAATTGTTTTTCTAAGTTATTGCCTTACAATCATATAAAAAGAGAAGTCTTTTGACTTTGAGTCTAAAAGTTCTATATTTTACATTTCAGTAAAAGTATAAAGAATTTAAAGTTAATTGTATTTAAATTGCTTTTAATATGGTTTCATGGAAATTAAAATAACAAATTTCAAATATTTTTTGGACATGGGCATTTTCTCACGTTTCTTGAAAAATTTTAATATTACTATGTCTAACGTAATGTGACTTCATGTTTAAGATTACACTAAATATATATACATATTCAGATGAACTTATTGACAATATCGATTATGTTTAACAGACTTTTAAAGAGGTTACATAATCTTTTCTTTCATGAAATGGAATAAAACAGGTATTTAAATAAATTTTCAATTTGTATGGGAAATACCCAAATGCATTAAGTGAAAACAAAATACTTCAAATTTATCTAGTGTTATGAGATTGAAAAATATTGAAATGATGATTAATTACATTTCACTAAATATTTCAGTCATGGAATTAGGTATAACATATTTGATAAATTATATCGGGCAAATGATGCCATTTTATTAGTATCCTTAAATATGTGTTTATGCATATTTTTATTAGAAATACAACTAACTGTGTGGAAATATACATATGTATACTTGTCATTCATTATACTCCTCACATACTCAACCATAGTATATCATTAGTTTTTTTTTGGGGGGGAAATCATCAATTTATTTTCACATTTCAAAATATCTTTGTGTTACAGTATTTTTCACCATAGCATATTATGATTAAATAAAATATTTTAGAAAATCTAAAAAGACTGCCTGGGATACAAAAAATAATTTTGGGAAAATAACTAAAAATTGTTAAGCCTAGCTAATTGTTGATTATTTTTAGAAAGTAATAATTTGGAACTGAAACCCTGCAACTTCTCAAAAGAGAAATGAGCAGGGCAAAGGAGAAAAGTGTTTTTTTGTGTGTGTTTTTTGTTTGTTTGTTTTTAAGAAAAGTTGCTAATGTTCTTGACTAACATTATAGGTAATAAGGACACACACACATGCATACATATATGCTGACTAATTCTATGTATTGGTAAAGAAACAGAAGTTAAAATGCATGTCTTCTAATGTTAGAAATAACTAAAAAAAGAATAGAAATAGTATGCATGACTTTCAACCATTTGAGGAAAACAACAATACACAGAACAAAGCCAGGTCTGGCCAGTGAAAAGTATTAAAGAAAATGATTCTAGCAAAATAAAAACAAACATGAGAGAGGTATTAAGTTCAATTAACGACAATGAATGTGGATGAGTTAAATTCAGCAATTATGGATAGAGACTTCAGCTTGGATATATATATGCTACTTTCATGAAAAATTCTGAAACCAACAGAAGAGAAATAGAATAACAATAACCAGGAAAATGAAATAAGAAGCCAGTTGCAATAATTCTAATGTCACAGAGAAATGAATTCAAAGTTGAAAACTTTCAAAAAGCCAAACTATGTAGTAAATATAAAATGCTAAATAGAGGAATTTATCAAACAGATGTCACAAAAGCATTCAGGCCCTAATAAGAATGGATATAGTGAATGAATATATATATATATACACATATCTAATAAATATCCAAAATGCATATAATCCTTGATGATAAAAGAAATGCAATTATATTGAAGCTTAGGACAGGTGTTTTTGTTTATTTCTTTATTAGAAAGTTGGTAAAAAAAAAAAAACTTGGTAAAATGACTGCATCAAGTTAAAAGATTAATCAGCATATATAGCATTCCATTTTACTTATTGAGGCCCCTAGCATGCAGAATAATTATGAGGCTAAAATGCCCCATTAATAGTTTGTTTATCAGGAGTCAGTAAATTTAATCTCAAATATACATGTAAATTATACAAGTTAATTAACTCTAATATAAGCCATGATATATAAATGAGTTAGAAGTTTATTTCTGTGAAAACTGACTTAAATATTTTGGGAATACTCAATAAAAGATTCTAATTACTTTTTAAAAAAAGGTGTCAAATAAGTTTTGGGCAAAAGAATTGTGGAAATGTTAAAATAATATTGAAAAATTTAAATTATTCTAAAACTAAGATTGCCCTAAAGATATTTTTAAGTTTTGATTCCACAAGAAAAAATATTATTGGATTTAGTAGATTATATATGATTTCATGAAATATAAATAAGATAAAAATATAATAAAAAACCAGGTGAGTACCCAAGCCCAAATCAAAATATTATTAAATAATATATGCTTATCTAATTTATGGAGAAATAGAGTATATAAGTTATAAAATATTGCATTTCATGATGTTCTACTTCAACTATTAAATTAACTGACAAAACCATAACATGTTGAGTAAGAGTACTTTTATTATAACAATATGCGGTGTTGAAAACAAGGCATATAACTGCTGAATAATTATATGATTGCTAATGGAAATATAAATTGGTACAAGATATGTGGGACGCAAGTTAGTAATTTTCACCCAGAGGCTTTATGTGATTATGCCCTTTGTTTTGATCATTCTCCTTCTAAGAATTGATTCCTAAGATTTTATACAATTTAGACTGAATCTCAAGAGTAAAGCAATAAAATATTAAATAAACGACCTAGGCCTCCAAAATGAGGGGAGTAGCTAAGTGAATCATAATATGTGGTAAAATATTTCATCAAATAAAAGTATGTTTATGAAATAGTGGGTGGCAAATTCTATACAAAAATTAATAACATGCACATCTTGCTTATATATATATTTTAAATATCCCTATTAAATTACCTAATATGTCTAGTATTCATTCTCACGACTTTTTTTTTTAGACTGGAAGATATTTTAATGAGAAATAACAGCAAATTTTTACAAAATTGAATTATTCTCCTAAGTTAAATAAAAATTTATCTTGTTCCAAACTCTACTACCAAACAACTTTACAGATATTACCCAATTTCTTTCCTCTTATTCACAAACTTTTCCAACAGTTGCCTCAAAGAGGTATAACTTGTTCAATTAGTAATTGAGATTTAGAGAATGGACTATTCTTTATTTTTAGAACTGATTTCTAATTTCTGACTCTGAGCCTCCAGACTGTATGGTGATGGATAACTTAACTAATTTAAGTTAAATTTAGTCTAATCCAGTGATTAATGAGCCTATTTGATATTTATAAATTAGTCACAGTCTAGTTAAAAATTTCCACTTTTGTTCTCTTCCTCAGGTTCTAACCTTTAAATTCAGGAATGAAAGAGGTGGGTAGGAAGGAAAATCAGGGACCCACTGATGATAGCACGTGGCAGTTATCTTCCCCAGCTGCAGCCAGAAAATGCTGGAGGTAGGGGAAGTAGGGAAGTATTCCTTTTATTTCAGATGCCTTACAATTTGGGAAGCATTTGTATGAAAAATCAAACTGATCTCCTGTTCTGGATTGGAATGTGAATTTGGAACTGTAATTGTATAGATGTATTTAAAGCCAATTAATTGGAGATCATCAAAGAATTGGGGGAGGGGGAAAGTTAAGAAACTGTAATGACTGATTCCCAGAGCAGTGAAGTGTTAAAAGTTCTGAAACATGAGGAAGAACCAGGAAAGGAGACCCAGGAACAGTACAAAGAAAAGCCAAAAATTATTTTGTTTCAACCAAAAAGAAAGAGAGAAAGGAAAATCTAATCAACTGTGTCAAATGCTGTCGTGAGGTTTCATCTGTAGAATGCTGAGAATTGACCGTTGAATTTAGGAATATGGAGGGTTTTGGTGACCATAACAAGAAGAGTTTCAATAAACTCATGAGAGTGAAAGGTTATTTGGCATGGGCTCAACTAAAAATAGAAGATAAATTGGAAACAGTGGATAGAGATAATTCTTTTGAAGAGTTCTATAAACACTACTGAGAAATAAAGGAATGTTATAGGAGTAGGTAGGGTCAAGAGGATTTTCATTTTTTATGCAAGAGAAAGAAAGAGGAAAAAAGAGAAAACTGTTAGTGCTTAGAACTTTCTAAAATCAGAATACATTCATACAATGTGTGTGAACGAATGAGTTTTTCACTGATGGAAGTCTTTAAATAGAAAATACATATACACCTGTGAGCAATGTATAAAAGAAAAATTTTAAGTAGGTGAGAGAATTAACTATATAAGTTCCAAAAGACTGTAAGATTCAATATTTCATGACTCAGTTTTGAAAGAGAAATTTGTTCAGTTTAAATGAGAGGGGTAGTATAAAAATGATGACTATCTTAGAAATTATTCTATTGCTCTTATTACTTTCCTACCTTGATATACATGGTAGCCATGTGACATATATTCTTGCTTACAAATGTCCACCTGTAACAGTGCAGTTGAAAATTGCTAATGGGTACTATGAGAATTTATGCTTCATTAGTATGCATTTCATGAATAGCATGAATTAATAGAAAAATAATAGCATATAAATTTTCTGGGGGTGTTGGAATTTTTAAAATATTTTTCTTAAAATTACACTTATAAGATCACTCTTTTCCCATTAAGATTTTATTAATTTATGAAATTAAGTTTCTTATGACTCTTGAATAAATGGCTCAACATTTCTCCTGCCAATCAAAGAATTAAGTCATAGGAAATTATGGATTAAATTATCATGGAAAATTATTTTTTAAAATAAAGGTCGATGAATATTCTGATTTTAATATCAGAGAAAGAATAGCTTGCATCAGAACTTTTGTACGCATAAAACAACTGTGAGGGAAGCAGATGTGGTTCAAGCGATTGGGCTCCCGTCTACCATATGGGAGGCCCTGGGTTCGATTTCGGGGACGTCCTTGTGAAGGCAAGCTGCCCTATGCCACAGATAGCTGAGGGCCAGCACCGCAGAAAGCTGATGCAGCAAGATGATGCAACAAAGGGAAACGCAGAGGAGAGGCAGTGAGAGATGCAGCAGACCAGGAAGATGAGGTGGCTCAAGCAATTGAGTGCCTCTTTCCCACACCAGAGGTTGCAGGATTGGTTCCTGGTGCCTCCTAAAAGATGAGAAGAAAAGACAAGCAGACACGGAAAGAACACACAGCAAATGGACACAGAGAGCAAAAAACAATGGAGGGAGGGAAATTTTTAAAAAAAGGAAAAAAAAACAATAAAAGATTCTTAATAAAAAAACAACAACTGTATAATATCAGGAAAACATGTTCATAGACAAACAAGAAAGGAATCATATAAAAAAATTAGCTCTAATGAAGCTGAAAATTAATAAGGAACAGGGTAACCTATTAAAATCCTCATAATCCCATAACTTTGTAGCAAAAATAGTCTCTAAATTACAGCAAGAAATTAGAAATTATGCTAATTAAAGACAATCAATTTTTATTATCAATTTTATTGAAATCTGTTAATAAACCACACAATCCATCTAAAGTATACAATCAATGGCATTTGGTATAATCACAGAGTTGTGTATTCATCACTTCAATCAATATTAGAGCATATTCATTACTCCACAAAAAAGAGAAAAGAAAAAATAAAGCAACAAAAGCAAACCATAAAAAGAAAACAAAAAAAAAAAAAACCCTACCCTTTAGTTGTCACCTCTCAATCTTTCTATTCAATCTTTCTATTCTTCTCCTGCCATAGGTAACTGCTAATATTTTTCCATCTGCATAACTGATTTGTATTTACATTTTTTATAGATGGATGTAAACAATATGTAGTACTTTTTGTCTAGTTTCTTAGCATACTTCCTTTTTTTACCATTGATGGAAGATTACTTTACACTACTGTCCATAGTTAGCTTTGGTTGTATTTTTGCCCAAATATCACCTTGATATTAACATCTTGTAACTTTAATGTACATTTGTTATTTTTTAGAGGAAAACATTCTTATACATGGCCTATTAACTGTACTCATTTTTCACATGAGTGTTTGTTATGCTATACAGTCCCATGGTTCATTTTCTAGTGTTCCCTCTAGTGATATACATGACCTTAAACGTTCCCTTTCAATCACTATCATACTGATATATTAGTGTTGCTAATTATAAACACTATGAGGTGCTTTCACCATTTCCAAACATTTACAAACAACCTTTTTTACCAATTCTGCACAGATTAAAATTCAGCTTTCCATTCTCTAACTTCATTCTATTTTCTTATAACTTATATTCTAGCTATTAATTCCATGGTTTTGTTTATTTTATTCCATTCATAATAACAGAATCATACAATATTTGTTCTTTTGTTTCTGGCTTGCTTTGTTCAACATAATGTCCTCCAGGTTCATCCAAAATGTTATATGTTTCAAGATGCCTTCTTACAACTTGATAATATTCCATTTTTTGTATATACCATAATTTGTTTAACCTTTCAACAGGTGATGGACACCACAGTTGCTTCCTTCTTTTGGTAACTATGAATAATGACGTTATGAACATCGATGTGTAGATGTTTCTTTGTGTCCCTGCTCCCAGTACTTCTGGGTATAAACCTAGTAGTGTATTACCAGGTCACAAGGCATATCTATAACTAACTTCCTTAGGAACCACCAAACAGACTTCCACAGCAGCTGTACCATTCTGGATACCCACCATCAGTGAATAAGCATTCCTATGTCTCCACATCTTCTCTAACACTTGTAGTTTTCTGTTTTCTTTTTAACAGTGGCCATTATAGTAGGTGTGAAATGATATCTCATTGTGGCTTTAATTTGCATTTCCCTAATATCTAGTGATGTTGAACATTTTTCCATGTGTTTTTTCAACATTTGTATTTTTTTTTTTTTTTTTTTTGGTAAAATGTCTATACAAGTCTTTTTGTCCATTTTTTAATCAGGTCGTTTGTCTTTTTATTATTGAGATGTAGAATTTCTTTATATATCATAGATAATAAAGCCTTGTTGGATGTATGGTTTCTGAATATTTTCTCCCATTGAGCAGGCTGCATTTTTACCTTTTTACAATGTCCATACAGGTTCAAAAGTGTTTAATTTTGAGGCAATACATTTTTTTCCTTTGTTTTTCATGCCTTGTGTGTAAGGTTTAAGGGAACACCTTCTACCACCAGATCTTGAAGATGTTTCCCTATATTATCTTCTAGGAGTTTTATGGTCTTGGTTTTTATGTTTAGGTCTTTGATCCATTTTGAGTTGATTATTCTATAGGGAGTGAGAAAGTGGTTCTTTTACATTCTTTTGGTTATAAATATCCAGTTCTCCCAACACGATTTGTTGAAGAGATTGTTCTGTCCCCGTAAAGTGGACTTGGTAGCCTTATCAAAAATCAGTTGACTGTAGAGATAAGGGTCTATTTCTCAACACTCAATTCAATTCCATTGATCAATGTGTCTATCTTTTTGCCAATACCATGCTATTTTGATGACTGTAGGTTTATAATACTCTTCAAGGACAAGAAGCATGAGTCCTCCGACTTTGCTCTTCTTTCGTAGGATGTTTATGAATATTCAGGTCCCCTTTCCTTTCCAAATAAATTTGGTAATTGAATTATCTATGTCTACAAAGTAGGATGTTGGGATTTTTGTCAGAATTGCATTGAAACTATAAATCAGTTTGGGTAGAATTGGCATTCATGATATTTAGTCTTCCAATCCATGAACAAGGAATATCCTTCTATTTGATTAGGTCTTCTCTGATCTCTTTTTGCAGTGTTTTGTAGTTTCTGAATACAGGTCCTTTACATCCCTGGCTAAAGTCCTAGATATATAATCTTTTTATTCCTGTTGTAAATAGAATTTTTTTCTTGATTTCCTCCTCAGATTGTTCATTACTGGTATATAGAAACACTGCTAATTTTGTATATTGATCTTGTACCCTGACACTGTGCTGAATTTATTTATGAGCCCTAGTAGCTATGTTGTAGGTATTTTGGAATTTTCTAAGTATAAAATCATGTCATTTGTGAATAGTGTGAGCTTTACTTCCTCTTTCCAGTTTGGATGCCTTTTATTTCTTTATCTTGCCCAATTACTCTACTAAAACTTCTAACACAATGCTGAACATCAGTAGTGACAGTGAGCATACTTGTCTTGTTCCTGTTCTTAGAAGGAAAGTTGTAAACTTCTTCCCATTAAGTACGATGTAGACTGTGGATATTTCATATATGTCCTTTATCATGTTGAGGAACTCCCTTCTAATCCTATCTTTCACAGGGTTTTTATAAAGAAAGTATTCTGGATTTTGTTAAATGCCTTTTCTACATCAATTGAGATGATCATGTGGGTTTTTTTCCTTTGATTTGTTAATGTGGTGTATTATGTTAATTGATTTTCTTGTGTTGAACCCCCATGCATATCAGGAACAAAACCCACTTTTCCATGGTATGTAGTTCTTTTAATATGCTGTTGGATTCAACTGGCAAGTATTTTTTGAGAATTTTTGCATCTACGTTCATTAGAGAGATTGGTCTGTATTTTTTCTTTTCTTGTAGTATCTTTATTTGGCTTTGGTATTAGTGTAATGTTGGCTTTATAAAACGTGTTGGGTAATTTACCCTCCTCCTCAATATTTTGGAAGAGTTTAAACAGGATTGATATAAATTCTTCTGTAAATGTTTGGTAGAATTCACCTGTGAAGCCATCTGGTCCTGGATCTTTGCTTTTTGGAAGATTTTTGATGACTGATTCAGTCTCTTGCCATTGGTTTGTTGAGTTCTTGTATTTCTTTTAGAGTCAATGTAGGTTGTATGTGCTTTTCTAGGAAATTGTCCATTTCATCTAGATTGTCTAATTTGTTATTATACAGTTTTTCATAATATCCCCTTATGATCCTTTTAGTTTCTCTGGGTTCGGTCATAATGTCACCCCTTTCATTCTGGATTTTATTTATTTGCATCTTCTTTCTCTTTTTCTTTGTTAGTCTAGCTAAGGGTTTGTTGATGCTATTGATCTTCTCAAAGAACCAGTGTAGTAGTTTGACATTATTGATGAATTCCAAAAAGTAATATTGGATTATGTTTGCAAACTGGTCTTTTCCTCTGGGCATATTAGAGTGTATTGGATTCAGAGATTTTAATTTTACTTGATTAAATAATGATTAAGGCTTTGATTGGGCCACATCAGTAGGACGTTGCATCTCCACCCCCTTGGTGCACAGGGACTTACAGAGAAACCACACTGCAGAGAAGGGAGTTTGGAGTTTTTGAGCTGGAGCCCCAGGAAGTAAGCACACAGAGCTTGATTGTGAGGAAGGAGAGAAGGCCTGGGGAAAGAGACAAGCCATTCACCTGACAGTTCACAGCTGGCCTTGTCGAGAGAAAAAAGCATCTGAGCCTGGAGAGAATCAAGCCCCGGGGAGAGAGACAAAGACTAGATAGCCTGACCATGGAGCCTTAAGAAGAGGAAGGCTGAGTGTCAGCAGCCATCTTCTTCCAACACATGGTGAGAGACTTTGCTTATGCTTTATGGCCTAGTAACTGTAAGTTCTACTCCAAATAAATACCCTTTATAAAAGCCAACAGATTTCTAGGATTTTGCATCAGCAACCATTTGACTGGCAAATACAACCAGCTTTTGGTTTTATTGATTTTCTGTATTTTTTGTTGTTCTTAGTTCCATTTATTTCTGTTCTTTCTTTACTTCCTCCTTGTATTCAGTTAGGTCTTTGATTTTAGCTTTTTATTTTTTTTTTAAATATATGAACTTAAGACTATACATTTCCCATCACTGCTCTCACTCTATGCCATAAGTTATGATAACTTGTGCTCTCATTTTCATTCATCTCAAGATATTTACAGTTTTCTCTTGCAATTTCTTCTTTCACCTACTGATGTTTTATTAGTGTATTGTTTAACCTTCAAATATTTGTGAACTTTCCGCTCTCATGCCCATTATTGATTTCCAACTTCATTCCATTATTATCAGGGAAGTTGCTTTGTATAATTTCTATCTTTTTTTTAATTTATTGTGACTGTTTTGTGACCCAACCTGTGTTCTATTCTGGAAAAAGATCCTTGAGCACTTAAGAAGAATGTATATCCTGCTTGTTGGGATGCAATATTATATATATGTCTGTTAGGTCTAGCTTGTTTATCATATTGTCTAAGTTCTCTATTGCCTTGTTGTTCTTCTGTCTAGTTGTTCTATCCATGGATGAGAGGCGTGTTGAAGTCTCCACCTATTATTGTATAGACATCTATTTTTCCTGGTGGATTGTCCCTTTAATTAGTATCTAATGCCATTCTGCATGTCTTATAACATTTTTGCATTTGAAGTTTGTTTTTTTCCAATATAGCTACCTCTGCTCTTTTTTGGTCACTGCATAAAATATCTATTTCCAACCTTTCACTTTCATCCTATTTGTGTACTAGTGCCTAAGGTGAGTGTCTTGCAGAAAACATATGGATGGCTCATGTTTTTTCATCCATTCTGTCAGTCTGTATCTTTGATTGGGGAATTTAATCCACTCATATTCAATGTTATTACTGTAAAGGCATTAGTTACTTCATCTATTTTCACATTTACACTCTCCTCCTAACCTCTCTTTCCTGTCTTTTCCTTCCTGCTACAGAATTCCCTTTAGTGTTTCCAGCAGAGCCAGGTTCTTGTTTACAAACTCACTTAGTTTCTGTTTATCTGTGAATATTTTAAACTCACTTTTAGATTAGAAGGACAATTTTGGTGGCTAAAGAAGTCTCAGCTGACAGTTTTTCTCTTTCAATATCTTAATTATATTGTACCACTTTCTTCTCACCTCCATGGTTTCTGAAGAGAAATCCACACAAACTCTGACTGGGCATCCCTTATATATGATGTTTCACTTTTCCTTTGCTGCTTTCAGAATTTTCTCTTTATCTTTGGCTTTTAACATTCTGAAAAGTATATGTCTTGGAGATCTGTTTGGATTTATTCTATTTGTATTTATTCTGATTGGAGTCTGCTGTGGTTCTTGGACCTGTATATTCATGCCTTTCTTGAGAATTGGAAATTTTTGGCCATTATTTCCTCAAATACTCTTTCTACCCCCATTTTCCTGCTTTTCTTCTTCTAGAATTCCCATGGCATGTATGCTGTTGCACTTCATGCTATCATTCAACTCCCTGAATCCCTGCTCATTTTTTCACTTTCTTTTTTCTCTCTCTTCTCTCTTTTCAATTTCAGCAGTTCTGTCTTCTACTTCACTGATTTTTTTCTTATATGATTTCAAATCTGCTGTCATATGCCTCCAGTATATTTTTAATTTCAACTATTGTGCTTTCATTCCCATAAGCTCTGCTATTTTTCTATTCAAGCTTTCAAATTCTTCTTTGTGTTTGCCCAGTGTCTTCTTAATGTCTGTTATCTCTTTAGCTATGTTGTCCATCAATGCCTTGATTTGATTTGTATGACTGTCATTGATTAGTTGTTTCAATCCTTATGTATTGTCTGGAGCTTTGTTTTGTTTCTTAGCCTGAGCTATATCTTCCTTTTACTTAGTATGACTTGTAATTTTATGTTAATGTCTAAGCATTTGATTATGATGATGAGTTTACACTCATGGTCAGTTTCTTTCTCATGACTAGGGACTTAGTGTTGCCACTGTTCTTTGATACTTGGTTCAACTTGTTCTAGGTCTTTAGGATTGCCCCTGTTTACTTGCTCAAATCAGGGCCATGGACCCAGTAATGGGGTGCAGACCAGTTTCCAGGAAGCTTGGGGAAGGGAGCAGTAAAGATATCCAAAAGCCTCCTTTATTTATTTGCTTTCCTTTTTGCATGCACTTTCCTGGTCTGCCAGCAAAGGGTGCTCTTCATCAGACCTCTGTGCTCAGATCCGGAGGGAAATGTGTTCACTGGAACCCTGCCCAGATGGGTGGTGTAGAATCAATGTTCTGAAATATTCTCCTCAGAGGAGGTTATTCAAAGCCAAGCCTTGCAAATCAAACTTGCACAGAAGCCTTTGGCTGGCTGCACCCTCCCTTTTCCCAGGGGAAAATTAAATTTTCATCCAGCAACACTGGATGAAAACCAGGTCAGTAGGAAGGGTGTTTGAGAAGGCAAGTTTTTTTGTTCCCTGTCATGTCTCTGGAAGAACTATGCCACAGCCCACCTGACCTGGAGGGGCATGACCCTCAAGACAACACAGACCAAGCTCACTGGCCAAAAGCCGCATCAGCTGTAGGGTGAGTCCCTCCTTCTCCCCTTTCCTGAGGAAGTGGGCCACTGCAACCCACACAATCTGTAGCAGGCAGCCAGGGGCTGGAAGACCCACTGCTGTCTGCTGTGAGGGTGGTAAGATGGACACCAGCAGCTGCGGCTACAGCTTTATTCATGGATTTTCCCTGCTGTGTCTCTTTCTCTTCACTCCTTTCTCTTCTGGGTCGTGTCAAGCCTTCCCCTACTGTCCTAAGCACTAGAAAAGTTTAACAGGCTGTTTCTGTCAATACTTTAGACATTTTTTGTGGAGAGAAGTAAGTCCTGTGCCACTCTAATCCTCTATCTTCCCAAGGCAATCAATGTTTAATATCATAGTTTTCTGTTCATTATTAAATTTGCTGATACTGGTGTATTCTAGACAGAGAAAACAATTACTTTTAAATTGTGGGAATAGATTTGACCAAAAAACTGCACATTAACTTATTTTTTCTTGTTATAATTAATTCAATAGTTGGTGAAAGATACTTAAAAAAGTTAAAAGTGATGTAGTGTGGCCTAGAGAAGGATGATGCTGGTAAACCTATCACTGTGGCATTATCAATGGCATGTTCTCACCAGTGTGTATGTATATGTGCAATATATATAAAATATATGTATACATAATATATAATATTTAAGCATGTATTATGAATATTTATTTTAAGGTATGCATGCATGCATATATTAAATTAGCAAAAGCAACTGAGTATTGTACAAGATTTTATCATAATTTATAAGCATTCTAAGTGGTAACCTTTCATGGCAATAGCCAATATTGGTATCATAACTTTATGTATTATCAGAATGTGACTATAGGGTGAAAAGTACTCTGAAAGTTAGGGAGAGTTTGGAAACAAAGCATGGACCAAGGTGGTAGCAGTTGAGGTCATGCAAAGAATTCAGATGCTGGATATCATCAGAAGTTTGGGCCACTTCACTAGGATTTGCCAGTAGATTGAATACCACATGTGAGAGAAAGTGAGGAATCAAGACTGATTCCAATATGTTAGACCCTATTAAAAATAACAAGTATATGTTCAAAACATTATTGTAAAAATTTTCCATTATCAAAATAGTCAAGGAAACCTGAAGCAAATAAAATGTTTAAATTATTATTTTTTGAAGAATTTCTCAGAAATTTCCTGAAAGGATATGTAAAGCAAAACAAAAGAAAAACATGAAAAAAATTCTCTCTGTACTCATGGAGCTTATAGTCTAGCAATAAGAAACAGGTATGCTATTATCAAAATTGGTGGGGTGATGACATAAATATTTTAAAAAACAGGACATAAAACTGAGTCCTAACTTCTCTATATCCTAGTAAATTCAAGAAGATTTAAGTAATTCGATATAATAAATTAAACTATAAATTAATTAAAAGAAATTTTGAGTAAATATTTACATAATCTTAACATATGAAAATTGTTCTAAGGTTGATGGCAATTAAATAAACCATTAACTTACAGATTTTATTATATAAATATTAAAATATACTTAGTGGGTTGACATTACCTGATTCCAAGACATATCAACTTTTCCATATACAGAGGAGCAATTAAAGAATTTTCATTGAAGCATTATGTAAAATAGAGATAAATAATAGATAGTCCAAGGACTAAAAAGAGATGTGAAACAATTAAGGAACAACCAAATACAGATATACTATACTTCTTTTAGAATCAAATTTATGGTGAGGTTCATGATATATTGTTAATGGTTTTAGAGAGAACTTATAAAACAAAATTTAGCCTCTTGTCATTTGCCTTATAAACGTAGGAGTGGTCAAAAAAAGAGGAAAGACATTTTAAAGTGGTTGCTTTTGAAGGGAAGATTCTTTTACGTTTTTCTATTTCACTAGTTTATTTAGTATTAATTCTGTGACTTTGCAATTAGGAAAATAGTGTGATTAAAAATTGCAGTAGTGTGAAACTCAGGAATATTGCACCAGAATTAATTTTGGTTATATTTTTATGATTCTCTTTTTCAAAATCATGTTTCTGTAACAATAATTTAGAACTCCAGATGTAGGTGCACTTTTATCTTCTAAGATAAAGTCATAAAAATTATTGGTGCTAGAATAAGCAGATGATACAATAAGCAGACATTATTTCTAAAGCATAATGACTTGAAATTTTTTAAAGTGAATATAAAATAAAATGTCAGTTAAGCTCTTTTTAAATCCAAAAGCATTAAGCTTTCTAATCAATCTTTCTCCATTCATATATCTTAGACTATTTAGCTTAAAGTGTAATAGGTGTTTTTCACTCTGCATATCACCATAAGTTTCATAGCTGTGAAATAATACAAGCATACTTCACTATCTGGGGAAAATTATACATAATCTTGATTATTGTTCCCTAAATCATCATAACCTTTAATATTCTATTTTTTAAAATCATGCCATATGTAATACCAATATAATACTATTAAATAGGTCATCATAACTACCTTTAACAAAGTCACTTAATACTTTAAATAAGGTGTTATTTTCAAAACTGTTTCAATAATCAAGAGCATTTGCTTTTCTTTTTTGAAAATTGAAGTAAGTATTAAAGGCCTTGGGATTCCTTGTTTCAGTTGTTATTTATCTTTTTTCATTTAAGTATAACGGAGATAAAATAGGGTACTGGAGTATTTCAAAGATCAAATTGTATATAAGGTTTATTTTAATATTTTCAATAAAGAGGTAGAAACTGTCTAGTAAAAATTCAGTTTTTTAGGTATTATAGTGACATATTGTATAAACATTTGCAAAGCACAAACATTAGAAAAATAATTTAGTAGAATTTGGGGGGCTATTATAAATTACTGCTTTCAGTTTTACAGTATTATTGCAGTAGTGACTTAACTAAGGAAATTTTTCCCAGTGACCTAAAGGAGCAAAAGATTAATAGCATAATGATATCTTACAAAACAAATAGCAAAGTTTTTACCCTATTCCCACCAGTAGGTGGTAAATTAACAGGTAATAATGTTTGAATGTAATATGTACTCTCATCTTAATAAACAATATTTAGAGATTATTTTACCTGTTTTACTTGACAGCATGCATTACTTGAACTACGCAGTTTCCCTAAAAACCGTCATTCAAGCAAAATAAGAATGGACAAACAGGAACTGGTATTCTTATATCACAACTCTATGCATACTTTTTGCCTGACACAGGTATGCATTTTATACCATTTAGGGTGCATTTTATAATATGTGACAAAGGCATGGAAGGGGATAGAATCTGAGATTTCAGGAGGAAGGAGATTGATGGGGTGTTAGTTCAAGAAACTGGCAGAAGAGGCTGGAGCCCCACAAATCAGCAAGTTGTAACTTAGATTTAATATCATGGACATAATACAGGATACAACAAAGACTAGGCCCTAGGGTGTTACCATTTTGTCCGGGAAGTAAGTTGTTGAAGTGTATGGGTCTTTGCAGCCCTTATAAAGGGGTTAAATAGGCTTCTTGGGAGGCTTGAGGAAAGATTTATTAATAAAGGCCCTTAAATATGTAACAACAAATCTGATGATAACTCTAAACAAGCAGCCCTAGCAAAGTTATTAATGGAAATGTAATGACAGCAACTTTTTAAATCTGAATGTCACTGAAAGGGAACGGATAGAGCCGTTGTATAAAATGAAAAGACTCAGGTAAGCTGAAGATGGTAGGGTTTGAGATGGGGGTAGAGTAGGAGGCCTTGGTTAATTCCAAGGGCATTAGAAAGGAGAATGTAATAGTTTGTACCTGATGAAAAGATTTGCATATGGGATCTCATTGTATAGGCACTCTGGACCACCACAGATCAAACCCACAGGTAAATCTTAGACTTAATGAGCACAATAAAGTTTATAAATATAACATACAGCATAATAATTTCTATAGTTCAAAATTTTGTTGTAGTAATATTGCTGGCCTACTCTTTTGGACAGTTTATGTGTTAGATCCTTATACAGGGAATATTACTAATTAATACTTAATGGAAGAGGAAGAGGTATAAATCATGAGGAATTTGCAAATGTTTAGGAATCTAGAATGCAGTAATTTCAAGGAAGAAAGTTGTAAAAAATTTGTAAATGATAAGAAGAGGTTTGCCTTTTTTATTTAATTAGATTATGTTTTATGTAAGAGAAAGCAATAGAAATAAATTTTTAAAAATATTCCTCTTACCCATGTCCCTTCTTCTAAATGGATAAGGTTAAAGATAAATGACACAATTAGAAAGGAATGAAGAATCTGCATAGAACAGGTGTCAACTTCCGATTATATAAGAGACAGAAAATATTATGCACTATGCATGGGCTGATTCAGGGTTACATGATCTTATAAACACTCTTGCTTATTCAGAGGGTTCTTTTAGACCCAATTCAATGCCATGGCTCCCTCCATATTAAAAAAGAAGTATGACTATGCTGTACACAATACAATCTATGTCTATCTAGGGGCAGGATATAAATGTAAGAGGGTATCACATCTTGGTACCATGGGATATAGATTAGATGGAGTATATAGTTACTGCTTCTACTTTGTCCTTTATTCTATGCACTCTCTGTATATTAACCTCTACCTTAGGAGATGCATTTTTGATGGACATTTTTTTGATGATACCATGTGGATATAGGCCAGGGAAGAATAAGATAAACATTATTCTTCAAACTTTATGTCTAGTCTACTCAATGGCCACTCATATATTTTATAGTTAATGCATCCAACAATTCTATAACATAGGCTCAGGGACTTAGTAAAGGGCACTGATGATTAGAATGCTTAGGTAACTTGCCCATATTCTGGCTAACTCATGGCAGATCTGGGAGTTAGTTGAAGCTAGTCTTAGTGCCTGTATACTCTTAAAATTCTTGTTATCCATTCACTCATTCACTCACTCACTTACTAATCCATCTGAAAGCTGGCCAAGATATACATGAGGCATTGTGCAAGTTGCAAAATTGGATTAGAAACAAGTACATTCTAAGAGAGGTATTAGGCACATTGAAAATAGAATGTGGACTGTCAATGACATGGGAGGGCATAAAAACAAAAGCAGAAAAAAATGAAATTGCTTCTTGATTTTCACTTAGGGGCATTCTTTATTTCATGTTGTTACTAACAAGCTGATTTAGAATTGGTTAATGGGGATTAATATTCAGAATATTAGTTAGTTAAAATAATAGTTACCAATTGCTGTAAAAAAGACCATCAAGATATTTTTACAAACAGAATAGTAATGATAAATTGAGCCTGTTAAGGCTACAAAAATTGAAAAAATAACTTGTCTCCCTGTATTTGAAATGATGTTGGATTTTCCCACAATTAATCAAAATATATAAAGGAAAAAGCAATTAGTATTCTTTTCTTACATTTCTGGAAAATGAACTATTGTACTGGGATCTAATATTTGTATTTGGAAAATACATTACATGTTTAGAAGCACCTTAGCAATCATTGTGCCTAGTCTCTGACACAATGTAGGAGTGCCTTCTGTAACATCCCAGAAGTATGTCTTTAGGATTGTGTGTGTTGATTGGGAGGGGTGGAGGGCAAACTGTCATTCCATCTTTTTCATAATAACAGAAACTTCAAAACTTCAAATGAAAACCAATTATAATCTTAAGTTATAAAATGGCAAAAAGTTCTTTCTCAAAGTGAACAACAACAACAAAAATGTTTCACTAGAATTTCTACCCATTGTCCCTAATTCTGCCCTGTGGAGTTTAAAAATATCGAATGCCTCTTCTATATAGTTTTAATAAAAGTATTTATTAAAAAGTGGGGACTTTTTATTTTCTTTTATTATAAAGGAATAGAAAGGAGCCTGAGGGAATTCCTTTCTGTTGTTTGCCTGCATGCCTACAAAAACTGCTTTAAAAAATTGTGCCATAACATGGTCAGGGATCAATGTAATGAATGCCAGCTGTTATAAAAATGACTGGTACACAGGAAACACAAAATAAAGTGCAAGGAAAATTATCTGGGGAATTCAAACTAAAAGGAATTCTGGCTACTAAATGAAGTGCAGGAGTTCTTGAGGAAATTCATACAGAATTTCTCACTTTTTTCATAGGGAAAAAAATCAAGGAGTTTATGAGGTAAGGTTATCAGGTCAAGTTAAAAATGGCACTGAAACAAAAGCATTCACTATATTTACTGTAGGTAACACTTACTATACTATAGATAATTTACTATAATATGCTATAGGTAATATTTAAAATAATTTATTCAAAGTATTCCAGTCTATATAAAGGGTATAGAAACCAAGGCAGTAATATACATATATAAAATATCTAGATACAATAAATATTGGTTTTCACCAAAATTGCTTCAAAATAGTTTATATTGAAGTGTACAATATGAATACAGATTATTTCCCAAGGTATTCCACATTGATTCTACTTCATTTCCTACTCCCAGTGGTAACTACTACCCTGAAGCTTGTTATATATTATTCCAAAATACTGTATTTGTTATGTTATTATTTATGCATAAAATAGAGAGTATTTTTGTTATTTTAAAACTTTATTTGAGAGGACTTTCAGGAAGATGAAGGATTAGAGAGGTGGAGGGATCACTTCTCTCCCAGAAAAATTAGTTAGAGGAGAGGTGGAGACTGTCTGGAGGGCTGCTCTGGGGATCAGGACACCAGGGAAAAGCAAGACTCCACCCAGAAGAGAGAGGGACAAAGGAAAGGAGTCTCAGCTGGCTGAAAAATTCCATGAGTAGAGCTGCAAAATCAGCAGTGGGCGCCCTTCTCCCCACCTACAGAACAAATAGCGGTCTGTGGACTGCAGCAGCTGTTGACTGCAGTGGTTGCAAACTGAGGTGGTTGCAGGCGTCTTCTTCCCCAAGGAAAGAGGAGAGGGAGGGACACAGCCCACAGAAAATTCAGATTTGGCCAGTGAACTTGGTCTGCTGCTTTGGAGGGGTTGCACACTTCCAGGCTGGGTGGGGCTTCGACATTGTTTGCAATGAGAGCTGGCAGGAAGCTAAAGATAATTTGCTTTCTCACACACCCTTCCTACTGCCCAGGGCTGGTTGCTGAGGAAGCAGAGGGAGGGAGGGTGTGGCTGGCCAAGGGTGAAGAACAGCTTCTGAGAAAGTTGGTTTGTGAGGCTTGGCCAGCCCTGAAGGCATTGCTTCTGCACTGCCCACCCACCTGAGGAGGTGCACTAAATGCATTCCCCCTCTAATACCTGGGGTCTGAGCTGAAAGGTCTAAATATCTAGTACAAGTTGAACCAATAGTCAAAGAACAGTGGTACCACACAGCTACTTAATAGTAAATCCCTAGCAAGGGAGAGAAACTGAACATCAGAATAAACTCAGCATCAGAATCAGATGCCTATATAACAGCAAAAAATTACAAGCCATACAAAGAAAAAGGAAGATATGACTCAGGCAGAGGAGCAAATGAAAGCTCCAGGTAAGACACAGTACCTGAAACAGCTAATCAATGAGGTTCATACAAATCTCCTAAATCAAATCATGGAGTTGAAGGACAACCTGGCTAAAGAAATAAAAGATATTAAGAAGACACTGAGTGAGCACAAAAATAAATTTAAAATCTTGAATAGAAAAATGACAGAGCTTATGGGAATGTAAGACACAATAAGTGAGATTTAAAAATACAATAGAGACACACAATAACAGATTTGAAACCATGAAGAAATCATCAGCGATATAGCAAAAAAAAAAAAAAAAAAAAAAACAAAAAAAATAGAAAAGGAAGAATAGAGAGAGAGTAAAGAATGAAAAAAATTGAGCAGGGGTTCAGGGAGTTGAATAATAACATGAAGAACACCAACATATGTGTATGGGAGTTCCAGAAGGAGATGAGAAGGGAAAAGAAGCAGAAAGAGAATTTGAGGAAATAATGGCTACAAATTTCCCAGTGTTCATGAAAAAAACGAATATATGTGTCCAGGAAACAAAATGTATTCCAATTAGAATAGACCAACCCCAAGGCACATAATATGCAAAATGCCAAAGATAAAAAAAAAAAAAAAAATTCTGAGAGCAACAAGGGAAAAGTGAAACATCATATACAAGGGTTGTCCAATAAGACTTAGAGTGCATTTCTCTTCAGAAACTATGGAGGAAAGAAGGGAGTGGTATGGTATAATTATGGCACAAAAAGAAAAAAAAAACAAAAAACTGCCAACCAAGAAATCTTTAACTGGCAAAACTGTCCTTCAAACATGATGATGAGCTTGAAATATCCTCAGATAAACAGAAACTAAGAGAGTTTGTAAATAAGAATCCAGCTCTACAGGAAACACCAAAGGGAGTTCTGCAACCAGAGAAGAAAAGACAAGAGAGAGGCTTGGAGGAGAGTGTAGAAGTGAAGACTGTCAGAAAGGATAACACAAAAATGAAAAAGTTGGACAAAAATAAGATATGACATATGAAAACCAAAGGATAAAATGACTGAAGTAAATAATGTCTTTACAGTAATAATATTAGATGTTAATGGATTAAACTCCCCAATTAAAAGACATAGACTAACAGAGTGGATAAGAAAACATGAACCATTCATATGCTCTCTGCAGGGGACTCATCTTAACCCACGGATACAAATAGACTGAAAGTGAAAGGTTGGAAAAAGACATTTCATGGAAATAGTAACCAAAAGAGAGCAGAAGTAGACATAATTGTGTCAGACAAAACAGACTTTAAATGCAAAAAAAATTGATAAGAGATGCAGAAGGCAATTATATATTAATAAAAGAGACAATCCATCAGGAAGGAGTAACAGTCATAAATATCCATGCACCTAATCAGTGTGCCCCAAAATACATGAGGCAAACTCTGACAAAACTGAAAGGAGAAATAGATGTCTATACAATAATAGGTATAGACTTCAGCATGCTACTCGTATCAATAGATAGAACAACTAGACAGAAAATTAACAGGGAAACAGAGAATTTAAACAATGTCATAAATGAGCTGGACCTGACAAACATATACCAAACATTGCACCCCAAATCAGCAGGTTATAAATTCTTCTCAAAAACTCATGGGAATTTATTCAGGATAGACCATATGTTGGGTCACAACACAGCTCTCAATAAATTCAAGAATATTGAAATTATGCAAAGTACCTCTGATCATAATTGAATAAAGCTGGAAGTCAATAATAAGTGGGAAAGGGGGAAATTTGCAAATATATGGAGGCTAAACAACACATAAATAATCAATGTATCAAAGAAGAAATTGCAAGAGAAATTAGTAGATATCTTGAGACAAATGAAAATGAGAACACAACATATCAAAACTTAAAGATACAGTGATAGCAATGCTGTGAAGAAAATTTATAGCCATAAAGCCTGTATTAAAAGAGAATAAAGAGTTAAAATCAAAGAACTAATGGAGCAACTGAAGAAATTAGAAAAAGAACAGAAAACCAGTCCAAAAGCAAGCAGAAAGAAATAACAAAGATTAGAGCTGAAATAAATGAAATTGAGAACAGAAAAATGATAGAGAAAATCAACAAAAGCAAAAACCGATTCTTTGAAAAAATCAATAGAATCAACAAACCCATAGCAAGACTGAAAAAGAAAAAAGGAGAGAAGATGCAAATAAATAATATAGTAATAAAAGAGGGGGCATTATGACTGACCCCCAGAAAAAAAAAGGATCATGAGAGGATATTATGAGAAACAGTATGCTAACAAATTAGACAACCTAGATGAAATGGAAAAATTCCTAGAAATGCACAAACAACCTACAGTGACTCTACAAGAAATACAGGAACTCAACAAATCAATCACATTTAAAGAGATTGAAACATTCATCAAAAATCTTCCAACAAAGAAAAGTCCAGGACCAGATGACTTCACAGGTGAATTCTACCAAACTTTTTGAGAAGAATTAATACCAATCCTGTATAAACTCTTCTCAAAAAATTTTGAAAAGGAGGGAAGATTACTGAACACATTTTATGAAACCAACATCACCTTAATACCAAAGCCAGATAAACATACTACAAGAAAAGAAAATTACAAACCAATCCCTATAATGAATATACATGGAAAAATTCTCAACAAAATACTTACAAATTGAATCCAACAGCATATAAAAACAATTATACATCACAATCAAGTGAGTTTTATTCCTGATAAGCAAGAATGTTTTAACATAAGAAAATCAATTAAAATAATACACCACAGTAAAAAATTGAATGGAAAAAGTTACATGATCATTTTGATTGATGCATAAAAGACATTTGACAAAATCCAGTATACTTTATAAAAACCCTGCAAAATAGGAATAGAGGGAAAATTTCTCAACATGACAAAGGGCGTATATGAAGTACCTACAGACAACATTGTACTCAATGTGGAGAGGCTGAAAGCTTTCTCTCCAAGATCAGGTAGAAGACAAAGATGCCCACTGTCATTACTGTTATTCAACATTGTGCTAGAAGTTCTAGCTAGAGCAATTAGGCAAGATAAAAAAAAAAAAAAAAATAAAAGGCATCCAAATTGAAAAAGAGGAAATAAAGCTCTCACTATTCACAGATGACATGATCTTATACTTAGAAAGTTCCAAAATATCTACAACAAAGCTACTAGAGCTAATACATGAATTCAGGAAAGTGGTAGAGTACAAGATCAACATGCAAAATTAGCAGTGTTTCTATGCACCAGTAACGAACAATCTGCAGTGGAAATAAAGAAAAAAAATCTTTTTACAAAAGGAATAAAAAGTCCCAAATATCTAGGAATTAATTTAACCAGGAATGTAAATGATATTTATTCAGAAAACTAGAGAAAGCTGCTAAAAGAAATCAAAGAAGTCCTAAACAAATGGAAGGACAATCCATTTTCATGGATTGGAAGACTTAACATCATGAAAATGTCATTTCTACCCAAACTGATTTTTAGATTCAATGCAATACCAATCAAATTTCCAACAGCCTATTTTACAGAAATAGAAAATTCAGTTACCAAATTTATTTGGAAAAGAAAGGGGTCCTGGATAGCCAAAAATATCCTAAAAAAAGAAAAACAAATTGAGAGGACTCATGCTTCCTGACTTTGAAGTGTATTATAAAGCTACAGTGTTCAAAACAGCATGGCATTGGAAGAAAGATAGACACATTGATTAATGGAACTGAATTGAGAATTCATAAATAAACTCTTCCCTCTATAGTCAAATGATTTTAGATAAGCCTACCAAGTCCAGTCTTTTGAGATAGAAAAGTCTCTTCAATAAATGATCCTGGAGAACTGGATATCCATAACCAAAAGAATGAAACAGAATCCTTATCTCCTTATACCAGAATCAACTCAAAATTGATCAATGACCCAAACATAAAAGCCAGGACCATTAAAACTGCTAGAACATAATGTAGGGGAGCATCTACAAGACCTTATTGTAAGTGGGGGTCTCTTAAACCTTACACCCAAAGCATGAGCAACAAAAGAAAAAATAGATACCTGAGACCTCCTCAAAATTAAACACTTCTGCACCTCAAAGATCTTTGTGAAAAGGGTAAAAGGCCAACCTACTCAATGGGAGAAAATATTTGGAAATCACACATCTCACAAAGTTCTAATATCCATTATATATAAGGAGATCCTACAACTCAACAATAAAAAGACAAATGACGCAATTAAAAAATGGGCAAATAGCCTGAATAGACAATTTTCTAAAGAATAAATTCAAATAACAGAAAAAAAAAAACGTGAAATTATACTCAGCATCACTGGCTATTAGGGAAATGAAAATCAAAGCTACAATGACATATCATTTCACACCTACTAGAATGGCCACTATTAACAAAACAGAAAACTGCAAGTGTTAGAGAGGATGTAGAGAGATAGGAACCCTTATTCACTGCTAGGGGGAATGTAGAATGGTACAGCCACTGTCAAAGTCTGTTTGGCAGTTCCTAAGGAAGTTAAATATAGATCTACCATGTGACCTGGCAATACCACTATTGGGTATATACTATACCCAGAAGAATTGAGAGCAGGGACATGAACAGACAACTGCACACTGATGTTCACAGTGACATTATTTACAATTGCCGAAAGATGGATGCAACCCAGGTACCCATCAACTGACGAATGGATAAACAAACTGTGGTTTATATACACTGTGCTGTGGAATATTATTCAGCTGTAGGAAGAAATGAAGTTATGAAGCATATGACAACGTGGATGGATCTGAAGGATATTATGTTGAAAGAAACAAGACAGGGACAAAAGGATAAATATTGTATGACATTGATATTATGAACTAAATATAATGAGATATAATGAGAAAACTCATGGAGTTAGTAGATAAAATATAAGTCACCAGAGAAAAGAATGTTGTTAGAGAATGGAAAGCTGAGGCTTAATCTGTGCAGACTCAGTAAAAAGTTGTTTGTAAATGTTTGGAAATTAATAGAAATGGTGAAAGCACCTTATAGGATGTGTAATTAGTAGCGCTAACATATGAGTATGATAGTGGTTTGTTTTGTGTTGTGTTTTTTGGAGTAATAAATGTGCTTTAATATCAATTGAGGTGATCAATGCACAACTTGGTGTTTATACCAAATGTCGTTGACTGTACACTTTAGTTAAATTGTATGGCTTATGAACAAAAAAATGGTAATAGGGTGGGTTAGGGGGGAAATACACCAAATGTAAGATACAGATTATAGTTAGTAATAATACTTTGATGATGCTCTTTCATAATTTGTTACAAATTTTTCACAACAATGAAAGGTGTTTGTGGTGGGGTGATGTATGGGGGGCCTTGTATGATGTTATGCAGGTTTGTTTTGTAAGTTTACAGCTTTAACTATATACTTATTATTTATGTATGTTCATATGTGAATGATATACTTCAACAAATTGTTTTTAAAATTAAAAACACTATTTAAATGGTATCAAATTTGCCAGCTTTATTCAGTATTCAATTTGTATTATTTATACATATTGATACATTTTACTCTAGCTCATTCATTTTCACTATTGCAGAGAATTATGTTGAACAGATTTCTTTATCCATTCTCTTATTGGCGAACCATTGTTTCCAAAATATTGCACTGCAAATAAGACTGCAATTAAAAAAACCTCGATTATACAGTTATATTAATCAATAAATGTATTTATATAGACAACCTTTTTAGTAAAAATATATTTGAATTTTTTAATATGAGTTAGGTAATATGCATTATATAAGATATGGTTATGCATTTACTTTACCAGAATTGATTATAATTTAATAATTTTCTGGAATATTCTACAAAATCAAGGAAATTTCCATTTAGGAATGATGAATCTTGAATCATCATAACTCTTGTCATGCTGAGGTTGTGGAAGAGATTTAGTTATTAATTCCCACAAGCCCTTACATACCCTTCCACTTCTGTATTTTATGTATACTAGATTATCAACTTCATTGCTTACCACTTATTATTCCAGATCTTGAGCAGAGAGGTGAATTATCTAATGTAACCAGGGACAAAAGCAACATGATTTGAGAAATCTTCATCTGTTTCTGTGTGGCTCCTACCCCCAAACCTCTCCATCAAAGACAATCTGGGAAGCTCACCCAACATATCCACTTAAAATAAATTGTGGCGAGGACATAATGGGCCAGGAAGAAGATACATCTTGTAGTTGCTAGGATCTATCATAAACTCGCATAAACTATTCAGTCAGGTATTTCAGTGTTCAAATTATGCTCCAGCAATTACTAGTTATGTGATCTGTGTAAATCATTTTACCTCAAACCCTCAGTTTTTATCTAAAAAGTGGGATAACAGCTTCTAACTCAAAGTTTAGCTGGATAATATGTATTCAGTATTTATTTGTTCAGGTTCTTCAATAAAGTCTTCTAATATATATTCATTCAACATTTCCAAAATTTCTAGAAGCAATTGCTTCTAAAAATACCCAATTTATAGATAAGAAAACAAAAGTACAATAGAAACAAAGTAAATTGTGGAAAGTTAGAAATCTACTATATGAAAAAATTGGGATATGACCCAAGGCATCGTGGCTCCATGGTCATCACCCATAATTCATTGACAAATTGTGCCTCTTAAATTGAAGCTTCCATTTAATTATTTGCACTGACATAGGTGGTTTCCAGCTTGCCTGCCTCCCTGTAGAAACCTAGAAGGTAGAAATCCATGATGTACTTTTCAGCCATGTAAATAACAGTGGAAAAATATTCTGGGAGCCCTAAGTCAAATTTAGCTCCAGAATTTACCTAATTCATAAAAGGCCTTGAGGAATTTTCATAACATTTGTGGGCTTCAGATTTCCTCATCTATAAAAAGAAGTTGAAATGCTCTACTTTCAAACTATTGTAAAATGTTGAAAGAAGTCATAGTAAATTTCACATATAGGAAATAATATATATAATATATGTAAATATACACAATTTATATATATAATTGCTTTACAAATACTATAATTTAACACATATTAAGTGTTATCCAAATTTTCATCTTAATAGTGTATCTTTCGTGAAAAAAAAATCCATTTATAATGGGGTCTTTATACTTAGATGATAAAAAAAAAAAACTTTCCTTTTTTTAAAAAGTATGCTTGTGAAGAATGTGAAATCACATTGCAGATTTTTCATGTTCTTCTGTTACTGTGAAGAATTTAGTTCACCTCTTTACTGCTCCTGATTTAACAAATTCATTGACAATGAGGTGCAGATATTCAAGAAAGTAAATAACTTAAGCATTCTTGGCCTAGAGTTCTACTCTCAGATATATATACCTGATGTTCATATATTGTCTCTTAGATACCCACAAATGAATACCATCTGCTATGTTGCTAACATGTTAAACAAATGGATTTATGTTTAGGCAGTTTATACCAGCACTAGGAGTAATATGTTTGAAACAGACTTTACATTTTTATGATGCTGAAGCCAAGTATTTTTTTAACTTGATCACATCTGGAGAGTCTGAAAAAATGATGACTCATAGTTGGGGAAAAAGAAAGGCATGATTTAGGGAACGATTTGGTTACCAAAACACATGTTATGAATAATCATAAAATTATTAAAATTGCATAAGACATGAAATGACAAGAGCATGGTAAACAAATCCAACAAAAAAGAATATGGTGAACAATCCGCAAGATGGCGGCAGAGTAAGGTGCTCCTAGAATTAGCTCCTGCTACAGGGCAGTTAGTAATCACCCAGAGCTAGCTAAAGATTTGTTTGGGGGCTCCAGGAGACCAGAAGTGCATCCTGCAGCATCCTTGAAAGAGTGGAAGGATGAAACTGCCCATCTGCAGAGAAGATTCATAAGTAGAGCACTCTACGCCACAGAGGCCGGTTCCCAGCCTCCACTGGAGCAAGCGGCCTCAGGAGCTGTTCTGAGGCTGGATTTGAAAGCTCCACTTCCCAAAAACAGGGGAGGAAGAGACAGTTGGGCACCAACTTCAGCTACCGATTAGTAAATTCAGTGGGCTAAAGTATAATCCTAAGAACAGCTAAAGTTTCAATCTGTCCAAGTCAGAAAGAGGCTGGTAGCTGCCATCTTAACTCCGCACCTGACATGAGGGGAAGTGGGGCTGACTGAAAATCACAGTCCTGGTAGAGACTGGCTTTTTTTCCATCTAAATCAGATTGCAGCTTTAGCCTAAGCCCCAGGCCCACCTCGGACAGGGAGGAAGCTGGGGACAGCTGCACCTGTCTTTCTGGGAAATTACAGGCCTACTTTGGCCATGCAAGCCACCCCAGGAGCTATTCTGTGGCAGGAATTGGAAGCTCCATTTCCCAAAAACAGGGGAGAAAGAGACAAATGGCCACCAATTTCAGATACTGATTAGTCAGCTCGACTGGCTAAAATATAACCCTAAGAACAGCTGCTTGAACCTATCCAAGTCAGAAGGAGGCTGGTAGCTGCCATTTTGACTCCACCCCCAGCATGAAGGGAAGCCGGGCTGACTGAAAATCATGGTGATGGTAGAGACCAATTTCTTTCACCCAGATTGGTCTGCAGCCCTAGCCTAGGCTTCAGCCCCACCTCAAGCAGGGAGGAAGCTTCATCAGTCTCTCTGGGCAACTACAGTCTAGGCCTGCATGACTTGTATTATTCCACACAGCTGTCGCTCTGTCCCTACCATCGCAAAGGAGAAATTTGGGAGAAGCTTTATCAGTTCTTGGGGCACTGAGGGCAGCTTGAGCTACCACCAATGGCTCAAGGATGTAGTTGAGCCCCAACTACATCCTTGGCTCCTACTACACAACCAGCAAGAAAGAGAGGGCAGGAAGCCCTAAAGAGAAAAACTGCACTCAGAATAAATGCTCTAATAAGCCAGATGCCAAGACACCAACAAAAAATTACAATCCACACCAAGAAACAGGAAGATATGGCCAAGTTAAAGGAACAAGATAAGCCTCCAGATGACATAAAGGAGTTGAGACAACTAATCATAGATGTTCAAACAAATCTCCTTAATAAATTCAATGAGATGGCTAAAGAAATTAAGGATATTAAGAAGATATTGGATGAGCACAAAGAAGAATTTGAAAGCATACATAGAAAAATAGCAGATCTTATGGGAATGAAAGGTGAAGAAATGAAATTAAAAATACACTGGAATCATATAATAGCATATTTGAGGAGGCAGAAGAAAGGATTTGTGAGCTTGAAGAAATTGCCTCTGAAAGTGAACATACAAAAGAATAGATGAAGAAAAGATTGGAAAAACTTGAACAAGGTCTTGGTGAACTAAACAACAGCATGAGAAGTGCAAACATAAGTGCCATTGGTATCCCATAAGGAGAAGAGAAAGGAAAAGGAGCAGAAGGAATATTTGAAGAAATAAAGGTAGAAAATTTCCCAACCCTATTGAAGGACATAAATATCCATGTCCAAGAAGCATGACGTACTCCAATCCAAAAAAATCTGAATAGGCCAACTCCAAGACACATCCTAATCAGAATGTCAAATGCCAAAGACAAAGAGAGAATTCTGAGAGGAGCAAGAGAAAAGCAATGCATAACATATAAGGTATACCCAATAAGATTAAGTGCTGATTTCTCACCAGAAACCGTGGAGGCAAGAAGACAGTGGTATGATATATTTAAGATACTGCAAGAGAAAAACTTCCAGCCAAGGATCTTATATCTGGCAAGATTGTCTTTCAAAAATGAGGGCAAGTTTAGAATATTCACAGATAAACAGAAACTGAAAAGTTTGTAACCAAGAGACCCACTTTGCAGGAAATACTAAAGGATGTGCTACAGCCTGAAAAGAAAAGACAGGAGAGAGAGGACTAAAAGAAAGTCTAGAAATGAAGATTGTATCAATAAAAGTAAGTAAAAGTGTCAAAAGAGTGGTGAAAATAAAATATGACACATAAAAGCTAAATATTTAGGAATAAACTTAACCAAAGATGTAAAGCACTTGTATTCAGAAAACTACAACTAATTGCTAAAAGAAATTTTTAAAAGTCCTAAGTAATTGGAAGAACATTCCTTGCTCGCAGATTGGAAGACTAAATATCATTAAGATGTCAATTCTACTGAAATTGAGGTATAGATTCAATGCAATCCCAATAACAATTCCACCAGCATTTTTTAAATAAATTGAAAACATGATTATCAAATCTATTTGGAAGGGTAAGGCATCCTGAATAGCCAGAAACATCTTAAAAAGGAAAAGCAAATTTGGGGGACTCTCATTTCTGAACTTTAAATCGTATTACCAAGCTACAGTGGTAAAAACAGCATGGTACTGGCATAAAGACAGACACATAGACCAATAGAAATGAATTGATGGTTCAGAAACAGACCCTCACATCTAGGGTCAAGTGATTTTTGACTATTCTGTCAAACCCACCCAGCTCAGGCAGAGCGGTCTATCCAACAAATAATGCTGAGAAAACTGGATATCCATAGCAAAAGAAGGAAAGAGGACCCCTATATCATACTTTATACAAAAATTAACTCAAAATGAATAAAAAACCTAAATATAAAAGCAAGAACCATAAAGCTTCTAGAAGAAAATGTACAAAAATATCTTCAAGACCTAGTGGTAGGTGGTGGATTCTTAAAGGAGATAAGATGTGGACTGAAACGGACTACTGATATTGTATGTAGAAGTTTTAATTAGCTTTACTGTAAAAGTGTGGAACTATACAGAGTTGATGGTAACACATTATAGTGAGTAACAGCTGGTTTATAAATGGGGATGTGGCTGAAAATGGTAGTCTAGGATGTAAATGCAATTGACAGAAAGTTAGAGAATAATCTAGGAACTGAATAGCACTGTAAACCAAGAAGTAGATGAGAATTGTGGTTGATGGTACAAGAAGCAAGAATGTCCTTTGTGAGCTAGAGCAGATGTACATCACTCTTGCAGGATGGTGAGAATGTGGAGAGGCATGGGAAAAATACAACTGGAGTGACCTATGGACTGTGGTTAACAGTAATAATGCAATATTCTTGCATCTATGCCAAGATGTACTGTGTGGATAATGGGGGAGTATGGAGAGTGTGTGCCAAATGTACCCTATGGACCTGGTAATGGTTGGATAGATCTCATAATCTGTGGTAAATGTTTCACCACAGTGTGGTGTGTTGATAAAGGGGTGTTGTTTGGGAATTCTGCACATGTGCACGATTGTTTTGTAAGTTTACAAAACTTCTGCCATAAAGACATATTTAAAAAATGATAATAGGGTGGATTGGGGGAAAAATACACCAAATTTAAGATAAGGACTATAATCAGCAGTAAGAGTTTGACAATATTCTTTCATAACTTATAACAAATGTCGCACAACAATGCAAGGTGTTGGTGGAGAGTTGATGTATGGGACCCCTGTATGATGTTATGAATGTTTGCTTTGTAAGTTCACAACTTTTACTATACACTTAATGTTTATGTACGTTCATGTATAAATGATATAGTAATAATAATAGGGTGGGTTTGTGGAAAAATACTTTGGTTAGTAGTAAAATTTTGAGAATTCCCTTTAATCATTAGTTAAAAATATTTGACAACAATGCAAGGTATTTGTGGTAGGGTGAAGTATGAGTGCGCTGTATGATGTTATGTGTGTTTGTTTTGTAAGGTCACAACTATTGCTATGCATTTATTGTTTATGTATGTTTATGTATGAGTGGTATACTTCAATTTAAAAAATTTAAAAAAAGAATATGGTATCTGAGTGGGTTCCTAAAATTGGGGCATATAAATAAATAAAACCAAAATAAATTCATATATAATATAAAATAAAGTAGGTATAAATAATGAAATCTATTAACAAGGAGTACATATTTTGAAGCAGAGGTCTTTTGACTTTATTTTGAAAATATTGCTACTCCAAAATATATTTAAATTCATTTGTTTCTGAAGTTCAATTTCATCTCATTAATCTACTGATCCACAGGCAAATCACCATCATATAAGACTCCAAGCTAGATTGCTACTTTTTTAAGCAAGCAGGAAATCCTTTTGTTCTAGAGAAAAAAATAGGGTTTCCAATGTATTCATCAACATGTTGATAAGATATTAATTTTTGGTCATATATGATGATGCTGGGGAAGTCTCAGACACATTTAGTGGCCATCTTCAAGCTCTGGCCTACCCTTCATCCTTTTCTATTGTGTGCAAATGTCTCAATGTTTCCATTCTGCACCCTGGAGAAGATGTTAGGTCTAATGGAATGGCCTGTCCATGCTTTAAACCCAAAACCAGGAATAAAAATACCTTACCTTCAGGCAGCACAGATTTGATTCTCCTCTCTGGGAAATGGGGTGTGTGGAACTGCCCTCCACTGACCCAAGCACTTGACCTCCCCAGGAGACCTGCCAATAATGGGATTTCTTCCCCTGCCCATTAGGATCTTTGTGTTGTGTAATAAAGCAGTCATCTGCTGGAAGTTTATGTTGGGCCTGAGGCTGTACCATGCAGTAATTTGCTCAACAAATGACTAGTTCCAAATCACATTTAATGGTTTTAGAGTTATAACAAGGGAAGCAGCTGTGGCTCAATCAGTAGAGCTCCCGTTTGCCATATGGGAGGCCCCGGGTTCGGTTCCCGGGGCCTCCTGGTGAAGGCAAGCCTCCCCGTGCGGCATGGTTGGCTGACCCAGCGAGCACAAGCAGCAAGGGGAGGATAAATGAATAAATAAATAAAATATTTAAAAAAAAAAAAAAAGAATTATAACAAGGAAGTGTGAAAATCGTCTTATATTATCACCGCATTTTTATGCTATCAGTAGTCTTATGATTTTTCATTTAGTTTTATTTAAAAACATCAACCAAAGAAAAGTCACATTGAATGTGATTAACTAATTACTAATAGGTCTTAGAAAATGCAGTATTGATTGTGCCTCACCAATTAAAAACAATTTTAGCTTTTATTTTTAAAGAAGCTTTAGATTACATAAATGTTACATAAAAAACATAGGGGATTCCTATATATCCCAAGTCCTCCCACTCCCACACTTTTCCCACATAACATCTTTCATTAGATGTGATACATTTGTTACAATTAATGAGCACATATTAAAGAATTGCTACTAACCATGGACTATAGCTTACATAATAGTTTACACTTTGCCCCAGACAATTTTATAGGTTTTGACAAAATATATAATGGCCTGTATCCATCATTGCAATGTCATTCAGGACAATTCCAATATCCCCAAAATGCACCCATGTTACGCCTATTCTTCCCTCTCCCTCTCATCAGAACCTCTGGTGGCCTCTGCCTTTCTATCAATTATAAAAGTTCTTCCATTGCTAGAGTAATAATATGTCTATAATAGAATACTAACAGAATAATAATAAGTCTATGATAGTCCATTGTTCATCCCTCAATCTGGAGGATTTTGGGATGGTGATGCCCACTCTGTTTCTGATTGAGAGGGGGCTTAGATCCCATGGGGCAGATGGATGGAACTGTCTTGCTTGCAGTTGTAGTCTCTGGGGAATGGGTGTTGTCCGTCATCATCCTTATGTTAGTTGTCCTGGGTGAGTCCAATGGACTGAAGAGTAGGTGTTGTAACTCTTCTGAGTCTTAGGGCTCAACCAGCGTATGAACAGATAAAAAATTTAAGTCTCTGGGACATATGATTAACAATTATAGTGCTAATTATAGGTTCAAATAAATGGTACAGAAGAGCATTGTGTAAGGAAATTATAAATGAGTCTAACTCTGATATATTGGGGAGCATATATTCCAAAGTCAGGTCCACTGACAGGGTATTGAATTCCTGAGATTGTCTGCAATGTTTATAGTGTCTAGATGTCTCCAGAGCCCCTCAAGAACCCAGCTGTTTGAGGTACTGTTTACTGTGGCAGTCAATGAAATCCTGGTGAGTCATGCATAAGTGTAACCTCTGGAATGACCTCCTGAATCACATTGAAATCTCTTAGCCATTAAACTCATTTGTATTTAATATTTTCCTCTTTTGGCCAAGACCTTTTTCTAGATGCAGCCCTAGTCAGTGCTTGGTAATAACCCCTCAGTGCCAAGAAGGCTTATCCTCAGGGGGTCATGTCCCACTTGCGGGTGGGGAGGAAGGTCATGTGTTTATATGCTGAGTTTGGCTTAGAGAGAGGCCACATTTGAGCAACAAGTATGCTTTAAGGAGGTAACTCTTAGGCAATAAATAATACTAGGCTAAGTTTCAATTTCACAAGAGAAGGTTCATGAGTACAATCATCATCAGGGGCCTGGCATAATTGTCTGTCATCCTTCACTAGGCATGGCACTGCCCATGTATTCAGGGGGATTCTTGTCACTGTATTAGAGAATGTAGCAGGATTTCCCAGAATGGGAATTCAATATTCTTTCAGTTATTGTGTGGGTCTGCACCTACCGAGACAACACCCCATGAACACTTGAACATATTCATCTGCCTTGGAGGCATGTCCCATGTGCACCCCTCCGCACACATCCCCCATCATCAGCATCAGCATCAGTGATCCTCCCCTGACACAGTTGTGACTCTTCTGTGATCCAAAACCTTCCCAAATACAAAGCCAAAAAATAACCAAATAAAATTAATAAAATAAAATAATAAACAAAATACAAAGATAAAAAAATGAAAAGTGTTTATTCATTGTCTTTCATCACTGTAAGAACTATTGTCTTTTATGCATAATGACAATTTCTACCATATGTTCCCCCAGCATCTTATTTTTTTTTCTTTATCTTCAAAGAAGCTTTAGGATACAGAAAAGTAATATAGGAAATAAACGGGATACCCATATACCCTCCCTCTTTCCCCCTCTCCCACTCTCTCTCGTTAATAACAATTTACACGTGAATGGTACATTTGTTACAATTGATGTACAAATATCGAAGCATTGCTACTAACCATGGGCAATGGCTTACATTATGTTTTGCATTTTGCAATGTATACTTATATAGGTTTTGACATAATTTAAAATGGCCTGTATCCATTATTGCAAGATCACGCAGAACAATTCCAATGCCTTAAAAATGTCCTATGTTCCGTCTGCTCTATTATTCCCTTCCCCTCCCATTGGAACCCATGGTAACCACTAAGTTTCAATTTTTCAAGAATAAGGTTCATAGTTACATGCAATAATATTGACGGTTTGATATACTTGTCTGTTTTCTTTTATTAAGCACTGCCTATATACTCAAGAGATTCTTGCTCCTCTAATTGAGAATATAGCAGGGCTCCTCAGGATGGGAGTTTAATATTTTGTTGATTATTGTTTGGGTTTCTACCCACTGAGATAAAACCCTATGACAAGACGAATACTTTCATATTCCATAGAGACATGCCTCAGATACACTCTATCCTGCATATAACTCCACCCCCAACACCCTAAGCCAGTAATCCTCCCTGCCATATTTGCCAGAACAACATTCCCACCATTGTAGTTTTAACCACAGACCTGCAAATCCCAAGAGTTCACCTGCTCCTTCCTCCAAACTTTCCCCCAGTTCCATGGATAGCACAACCCAACCTTCCCACCCTACTCCCCTAACATTCCTGCACCATCGAACCCAATCATATCACTGTGCCACTATCACCCCCATCCACTGCCCAACCACACCCTTCCACCTTATTATAGATTTTCCCCATATTGAGCACTAGCTCATCACCCTCTATTCTCTTTCTATCTCCTGTTAACCTATCTTCTGGATTCTAACTCTGTGAGTCTGCTCACTTTGCTTAAGTCACAACAGTGAGATCATGCAATATTTGTTCTTCAGTAACTGGCTTATTTCACTCAACATAGGAAGGACTTCAAGATCCATCCATGTTATCCCGTGTGTTAATACTGCATTCCTTCTTACAGCTGAGCTATATTCCATTGTATGTACATACACAATTTGCTTTACTAATTTTGAAAACTTAAAAAGCCGTAAATGTTTTTATTTAGTGTCATATAGATAAGGTTAATTAACCACTTTGGGTATATAATTGGCTAGATACATTTATGAAAAAGATACCTGCCTAATCATTGCAGTGGTAGAGTCATAAACAAGTAGATCCCACCACATCCTCTTTACAGATAGGTTTATCTTATACTCCCCTCAAATATGTCACATTATAAATTTAATTTAGTTATCAAGATGATCATTATCATGTCACTCAGTCTTATTTCCATAACCAGTGTGAAGTCCTCAGCATGTGTTTGTGTGCATGTGTGTGTGTGTGCGTGCGCTATTGCAAGAAAAATTATACCAAAAAGCTACTTAAACTCATACCTCTTCAAACACTTTGGGCCATACTAGTAATGCTCATGTATTTCTGGGTTGTATTATATCAATACTAGATACAGAAGAACTATATACAAATATAACTTTGCCTCATTTCTTAATGCTTTTTGAAAATTCTAATGAACTTCAGTTGTGAAAATAATGAGAGAATCAGAATCATGTATGGAACTTATGCCAGTGTTTCTCAAATTGTGTTCTCCACACCAACAGCTCATCATCTCTTGGGAACTGGTTAGACTTGTGAATTTATGGGCCCCTACCCCAGACGTGCTAAATCAAAATCTCTGAGGATGGTCCTCAGAAATCTATACTTTAACAAACTATGTGTGATGCTGGTGCAAGTTAAAGTTTGGGCCTCACTGCCCTATGCCATTCTCCAGCTCCAGATTTAACAATTTATTATATGGAGATTTACCCAGTGATTTTTTCCAAAAAAAGTTTATTTTATTTAGAAGGCATTCCAGAATCTTGATGTACCTCATATTTTCATTATTGATTCCTAGCAAGCTTTTATTTAGGCATAAAGGGCTGATAAACATATTCTGATTAATACCAGATGACAAGAAGTTTAATGATTCACCTCATATGTTGTAGGTGAATTCTGTGAAGACAAATGGTTTTGTTAAAGTAAACTGTTATAATTTTACCACTGGAAATAAAAAGTGGAAGGAATGTAAACAGACTTGCTAAAATTACAGATCATCCCTTTTGAAGCTACATAGATGATAAAGACAAACTGGTACCATAGACTATTACATTCACTTTTGTTCTCTTGGCCACTGTATCTCAACCTTGGACCCAAGATATTAAGGACAGTGGAGAGTCCAGAAGGTAAAATCTTTAGCTGTTCTTTTTTTAAAATTTATTATAGAAGTTGTGGGTTAACAAACAGTCATGCAAAATTTACAAGATTCCTATATATTACCTCACCACCAGTATCTTGCATTGGTGTGGAACATTTATTACAATTGATAAAAGTATATCCAAATATTACAACTACCTATAGTCTATACTTTAGATGTATTTATCCCATAAACCACTCCATTATTAATCCCATGTATCAGTACTGTACATTTGTTAAAATTCATGAAAGTTTCTCATATTTGTACTGATAACCACAACCTGTCATCCACCACAAGGTTTACTATGTTATACCTTCCCATTCACTGTACAATCGATCTAAAATGTACACTCAGTGGCTCTCAGTTCCATTACAGAGTTGTGTTGTCATCACCTTAGCCAACTTTAGAACACTTTTTTATTATTCCAGAAAGAAAAATCTGTTATAGCCTTATACTCCCGTACTGTTGATCCTTAGCCTTGATATAGTATCTTTGTTGCCATTGATGCAAAACTATTAAAATAGTACTGTTAACTATGGTCCTTAAGTTAAATTAGTTGGTTTTTTCTCTGTATCACCATATTCTGAACACCTTTTAATAGTGACATACATTTCTTTTAGCTCATAGATGAACATTCTTGCATTTGTACTATTATCCACAAACCTTTTCCACCACCAAGCTCACTATGTTATAAATTCCCAATATTATCCTCTAGCTTTCTTTTTATTGACATTTATGACCCTAGACTACCCCTTTCAGCCACATTCACCTTAATAAATCAGCACTATAATGTGCTATCAACTTATCCATTTCCTAACACATACAATAAACCTTATTAAAAATTCTACATACATTAAGCATCAGATCCCCCCATCAAACCTCTTTGTATCCCCTAGTGATCTATACTCTAGATTTTAATTCCATGAGTTTATACTTTGTATTTAGTTTATATTAGTGAGATCATAACAATATTTGTCCTTTTGTGTCTAGCTTACTTCACTCAACATAATATTGTCAAAGTTCATCTATGTTGTCAAATGCACCCTGATTTCATTTCTTCTTAGAGCTGAATAGTACTCCATCATATGTAAAGACCACATTTTGTTTATCCATTCATCAGTTGATGGACACTTGGTTTGTTTCCATCTTTTAGCAATTGTAAATGATTGTGCTATGAACATCAGTGTGAAAATCTCAGTTTGAATCTCTGCTTTCAATTTTTCTGATTATATTCCTAGTAGTGGAGTTGCCAGATCATACAGCAGTTCTATGTTTAGCTTCCTGAGGAACCACCAAATGGTGTTCCAGAGAGGCTGCACCAATCTACAGTCCCACCAACAGTGAAGGAGTGGTCCTATTTTTCCACATCCCCTCCAGCATCTGTAGTTTTCTGTTTTTTAATAATGACCTTTCTGTAAAGTGTAAAATGATATCTCATTGTCGTTTTGATTTGCATTTCCCTAATAGCTAGTGATATTGGCCATTTGTATTTCATCTTTTGAAAAATGTCTATTTAATTCTTTTGTCCATTTTTAAATTGGGTTGCTTGTCTTTTTATGGTTGAGTTATATGTTCTCTTTACATAACATGGACATCAAATCCTTATCCAAGTGTGGTTTCCAACTATTTTCTCCCATTACTTATGTTGATTTTTCACCTTCTTGACAAAGTCTTTGAGGCAAAAATATATTTAATTTTGGGGAGATACCATCTGTCCATTTTTTTTTTCTTTCGCTGCTTGTGCTTTGGGTGTAAAGGTTAAGAAACCACTGCCTACAACAAGATCTTGAAGATGTTTCTGTATATTTTCTTCTAGGATTTTAATGGATCTGGTTTTTATATTTAGGTCTTTGATTCATTTTGAGTTCATTTTTGTATAAGGTGTGAGATAGGGGTCCTCTTTCTTTCTTTTGGAAATGGATATCCATTTCTCCCAGCACTATTTGTTAAATAGACTATTCTAACTCAGCTGGGTGGCCTTAACAGCTTTGTCAAAAATCACTTGAAGGGAACATGGCAATGCATTAAGCAGAAAAGCCACAGCTCTCACAAAAACAACAGAGAAACAGCCAAAGGCTACCTTGGGGACCTGCTTTGGGGGTCAGCAGTCCAGGACACTGCTGCACAATTACCAGGATGTTGAGGGACAGAGAGACAAAGAAGCCAAAACAACAAACTGCGAGTTACTAAACCTCTCGGCTGCCAAGAAGGGCTCCCCTATCCCACCCTGGAGATATTCCATTTGTATAATATGTAAATATAAATCAACTTATAAAGATGAAAGGAGATTAATGGTTATTTAGGTCTGAAGAAGGAATGCTAAGTAGTCTTTCTTTTTGGAGTAAGGAAATTGTTCTAAAATTTTTGAGATGATGAATGTACAACATTGTGATCATACTAAAAGCCATTGATTATATACTTTGGATAGAATAGCCAGAAACAGCAGCTATGTACAGAGGGGGATGCATAGAGGGATTGAGAGGTGAGGAATTTGCTTGCTTGTTTGTCTGTTTTATGTTTTTGCATGTATATTCATTAGAGTTATTGGTAAGTAATTTTCTTTTTTTGTAGAATCTTTATCTGGTTCATTCCCCTAAGGTCAGTTACTTTTCTTTGAAGACTTTCAAATTGTTCTTTATGCTCACCCAGTGTCTTCTTAATATCATTTATCTCTTTAGTCATATTTTCTTTCCTTTCTTTAAAATAACTTTGAAGAGTTGTGTGGTTATCATTGATTAATTGTCTTAAATCCTGAATCTCTTCAGGATATTTAGTTTGTTCTTTTGGCTGGGCCATCTCTTCTTGTTTCCTAGTATGGCTTGTAATTTTTTGCTGATTTCTTCTTTGACCCACGGATTTTTTAAAACTGTATTGTTTAACCTCCATATCTCTGTACTTTTTCAAGTCCTCTGCCTATTATTGATTTCCACCTTCATTCCATTTTGATCAGAGAAAGTGCATTGTATAATTTCAATCTTTTTAAATTTATTGAAACAATTTTGTGACCCAACATGTGGTCTGCCTTGGGGAATGATCCATGAGCATTTGAGAAGAATGTGTATCCTGTTGTTTGTTCTCTATTTCCTTATTGATCTTCTGTTTAGATATTCTATCTATTGGTGTGTTGGTGTATCGAAATTTCCTACTACTATTGTAGAGGGTTCTATTTTCCTCTTCAGTTTTGTCAGCATTTGCCTCATTTGTTTTGGAACACTCTTGTAGGTGCATATATATGATTGTTACTTCCTCTCGGTGAATTGCTCCTTTTAATAAAATATATTGTCCTTCTTTGTCTCTTATAACAGCTTTGCATTTGAAGTATATTTTGTCTGATAGTAGTATAGGTATCCAGGGTTTTTTTTGTTTTGTTCTGTTTTTGTGTTATTGCATGTGTGAAATATATTTTTTCAGTCTTTCATTTTCAACTTATTTGTATCCTCGGGTTTAAGACGGTCTCTTGTAAACAGCATATAGATAGCTCATATTTTCTTATCCATTCCTCCAGTAGGTTTCTTTTGATTGGGGAGTTTAATCCATTAATATTCACTTTTATTACTGTGAAGGCAGTACATACTTCACCGTTTTGTCCTTTGGGTTTTATCAGTCATAACTTATTTTCCCCACTTTCTAGGCTCTCTTTGAGGACTCTCTCCTATCTCTTCAGGCTGCAGCACTCTTTTTTATATTTCTTATAAGGCCTGTCTCTTTGTGATATACTCTCTCAGTTTCTGTTTATCTGTGAATAATCTAAACTCTCTTTCATTTAGAAGGGCAATTTTTCCAGATATAAGATTCTTGGCCCCAAGTTTTTCTCTTTCAACATCTTAAATATATCATACTTCTCACGTCCGTGGTTTCTAAGAAGAAATCAGCCGTTAATCTTATTGGGCATCCCATGTATGTGATGGATCACTTTTCTCTTGCTGCTTTCAGAATTTTCTCTTCATCTTTGGTATTTGACATTCTGATTAGTATGTGTCTCAGATCAGCTTTATTTGGATTTATTCATATTTTACAATGTTACAGTTCTTGGATTTGTATACCAGTGTCTTTCAAAAGAGTTTGGAATTTTGCAACCACTATTTTTTAAAATATTCTTTCTTCCCCTGTATTAGTCTGCCAAAGGGTTGCTGATGGAAAATACCAGAAATCTATTGGCTTTTGTAAAGAGTATTTATTTGGGGTAAAAGTTTACAGTACCAAGGCTAGGAAAAGTCCAACTCAAGGTACCATAAAAGGCACTTTCTCACAAAAGTCATCTGCAATGTGTTGAAGCAAGATGATGGACAATCTCTGCAAGGTTTCAGCGTTCCCCTCTAGGCTTCCCTTCTCAGGCTTAGCTCCAAGTCTTCCCGATTTCAGCTGCAGCCTGGCATAGGGCTTGTCTCTTAGGGCTTCCTACATCTGTCTCAGCTCTCTTCCCAAGGTCAGCTATCAGGCAAAGTAGTTCATCTCTCCCCAGGTCCCCAGCCACTCAAACCTTCTCCTTTCTGTTATATAGCAGGATCAAAAATGACAGAGCTCTCTTTTCTGTGTGTGTCTTCTTGAGTGAGTTTCCTTTCATATCAGACCCAGCAGGGGATGGGGACTCAACCTGAGTCATTCTCTGACATAGTTAAATAAGAAAGCCTAATCTTAACAGGTAATCTAATCATAGACATCTCAGCTGAATTTGATGCAATCAAAGGGTATCAAACCCAGAGGGATAGATTAGTTTACAAACATCTTGCTCTTTTGGGGATTCATAAAATAATCTCATACCGCCACAGCCCCTATTCTCTTCTCTTCTCCTTCTGGGACACCAATGACTCAAATGTTTGTGCACCTCATTCTGCCATTCAGTTCCCTGAGACCTTGCTCAGTTTTTTTTCCTTTTTTTCCCTCTATCTGTTCAATTTTAGAAGCCCTGTCTTCTATTTCACTGATTCTTTCTTTTGCCTCTTCAAATCTACTATTGTATGTACTCAGAGTACTTTTAATTTCATTTATTGTGCTTTTCATTCCCATAAGATGTAAGATCTGGTTATTTTTCTTTAAATGCTTTCAAGTTCCTCCTTGTGTTCTCCCAGTGTCTTCTTAGTTTACTTAATCCCTTTAGCCATCTCACTGAGTTTACAAAGGAGATTTGTTTGAAAATCTATGATTGTCTCAAATCCTTTATATCATCTGGATGTTTAATTTGTTCCTTTGGGCCATCGCTTCCTGTTTCTTACACTGGCTTATATTCCTGGTGTCTGATTTTCTCAATGTCTTTATTTTGTACTCAGAGTCTCTTTAGCTTAGGGCTTTCTTGTTAGTTGGTTTGGAGCTGAAAGCTCTTTTTTGAGTCTTGTTTCAAATTATCTTAGATCATTATAATACCTTGTGTTTAATAAATCAGATTTTTTTCAGCTCTTAGTCTTCTGATACTTGCCCCAGCAGGTGGCACTCTTCAGCCGGCTGTTCCCTGCAGCCCTAAAGTGGTACTGCTCATTTAATTCTCAGCTGATTTATCCTTTGTCAGGGGCATGGTTGAGAATGAGGCTGCCTGTTGCACCAGGATGAAACTGTTTTACCAATCCCAGCCCTTGTGATTTGAGTTCTCCAATAAACTGCAACAACCTGCTCTGGACCTTACCCCTGTCTTTTCTTGGGGAAGAGCCACACTTTAAAAAGTTATTCCCCACTGCTCCAAGAGAGCACTGTATCTCTAAATTTGCCACAGACCCTCCCCTGTTGGAAGCAGGGTTGAGACATACAACTGATTGCTTTCCAAGCTGGTTGGGTTGCAGTTGCCCACATTGACCTAAGAAACTGATGAAGCCTTGCCTCTCTCTCTCCCCAGCTGGGTTCAGGGATGGGGTCAAGGGTGTGTGCAGTAAATTAAGCCTGCCAGCTGTAACTGTTTTCAGCTTCCTGGAGAGACTAATTGAGGCTCCATCCCCCTTCTCCACAGGATATATGCATAAAAATATTAACTTTGCATATTTCACTATTTACTTTCAAATCAAAGTTCTCTTTGAATACAGGTTCTATGAGGTAGTAATATAAATATGAATATTAGCACTTTAGAAAGTGAAATATGGTGATTTATCATCATTGAGGTAATTTCTGAAAACTTCTCAGCATTAGAAAGTTTTAATTAGGAATCTGAAGATAATTTATCTGAGAAAATTTGTTGTAGACATATGCTGCAAATAGAACTCTCCAGATCATTGCTCTGTTCTTCTTTCCCTTTACACACATTTCATTAAAAAAAAGTGTGTGTGTGTGTTTCTTTTCCAAAGTAGCCTGACTAGTTAATTTCACACCTGGCAACACAGAAAATGCAGAAACAATAAAGGGGATTTCTTTTAGTAATAAGTACAACTATAACCATATTGGTTAAGAGTGCTATTTTTCTTAGCCAGAGTAAGTGGAGCCTGAATTTGCAAGGGAAATTTGAGCTACTTGCTTATTGCATAATGATGTGGCAATGATCACTGCAGATGCATTGCTGGTATGGATTAACTATAGGTGAAAACATTCTTTTCACAGGAAATCTGAAAGATTGATTAAGTCAAATGTGAAGGTCTATTTCTTATGTTATATTAGTAGAGAAAACATGCTCATTATTAAAGTAATGGCGCCTAGAGTACTATTTTATATAATCCCATTCAGGAATGTCTAATAATGTTTTATTTGCTTCAGCATTGGACCTAATAGTGAATATACCACCTGGTTGTGTACATACAAAATATGAATCCAAATTCAAGTATCCATAAATGTTTGAACGTTATTCACATCTGTGTCAAGGTGAGAGTGTACCCTAAAGGAGAATGCATGTGAACTGCATAAGTTTATCCTCCATTCCCATCACTTGCATTCACAGCCACTGGATATTGCTGCCTCGACAATCCGTTCACAAAGCACTTCATTCAACTGGAAGTAATGGAAATCAAAAGCAAGCTACTAGCAGATGTCATACAAGGACTTAAATTGATAGTTCAGAATACTTGATATGCTGTGAGAGATTTCAGGATGGAAACGAGAAAAACAAAGTGTGAAGAAGGAAAGGGAAAAAGATCAATCTATAAGGTGAGTAGAAACATGCAGAAATAGAAGCTGGAACTTTTTATAGGATTAATTCTTTCAATGTCATTCTCATTTTATATACTTGTCAATGGGATCAACTTGCACTGGGCAAAGATAGAATGAAGGAAAAGAAAACAGTACTAGTTATACTTCTAACTCATCAATCTAGTGTATTTGGCATTTCTATTTACTTTATTTTGGATAGAATTTCTATTACTACCTGTTTATCATCTTTCTTTTCATTACAATCTTTTATACAGTGGTACTTTTCTTTATAGGCATTTAATCAACAAACCAACTAATAATAATAAAACAAAAAAAAATCTGTTACAATCAAGTGCTTTTAGGATTCTTCTAATAGCTTAGGGGCTTCTGTTATCATAGAGTTATATGAAGAAGGAGTTCTAATAACCAGTGGAAGCAAGGAATGACATTGGTATAAGCTGACAAAATTATGTATACTTGGAAAAATGGGACATACTTGCATCTATTAAAAATTTTATAATGTCTAAATCATTTATACTGTTTGCTAAATATGTCAATTCCCTTATTAAAAATCCATGATTTTTAGTCACTGAAAAATAGTGAAATCACATAAATGGAAACAAAATCTCTTCCAATATATTAATACTTTCAAAAAGGAGAATGTAATAAAGCATAATAACTTTAATTTTTCTGCCCTTGTATGGCAGTCTGCTTATGAGATAAGAATTAATACATCAATATGTTACTTATTTAGGTAGACATTTCTTGACATATGGAAACAAACCACAGGTGGAAATCTGTTTCAGTCACCTGGAAAGAATTATATGAGCTAATAGAACAATCTGTTAATTAAAAACTCCCAAATATCCAGCAAAGTTATTTAGTTCTGAATTAGAACAGTTTCTGGATTTGAACAACATTCTAAATGCAGTGTGATCAGAAGCTTTCTTTCTCTTCTGTTTCAGTTGTTTCTGGGGACAATCAATTTGACAAGTATCCCAGGAGTTTTACCTACAGCAGATGGTCTCTATACTCTCTCCGTCAGCTGTCCTGAGCTCCAAGAAAATGAAGATAAAGCAATTTCACACTTGTCCTTAGGACTTTCAGACACAGTGTTCTATTGAATTATTTTCAAATTAAGATTATTATTTTCAGAAAGCAGATGTTGCTCCAACAAAAATACAAAAACGTTTGAACACAGTTGCATAGGGTTAGAAAGATTATTCACTTGCTTTAAAAAGTCTTTTAAAACATATATAATAATGGTTTATGGTATCTTCTCTCTAACTTTAGTATATCCTTTATTTCTAAACATAATGTCATGAAGAATATGAATCTATTGAACAAATTAAATTGCTCAAAGAAATGTTTCATTTCCTGCTCCAAAATAATCCACTAACCTACAGTTTACTAAAGTAAATGCAGGGGAATTGCTACATTTTGCTGCAAATATTTTAATAATCTTGAACACACAATATTTTAATATCATATCCCATAGTCATACTGGCTTGATGTTACTTTAGAAGATGCAATAGTAAGAGTAGAGTTAAGAAGATGTATTGGGAAGTAGATGTAGCTCAAGCAGTTGGGCACCTGCTGGGAGGTCCTGGGTTTGGTTCCTGGTGCCTCCTAAAGAAGACAAACAAACAATGGGCTGGCATCAAGAAAAAAAAAAAAAAAAAAAAGAGCAGACAATGAGCAAAAACAAAAAATGAGCAGAGAGTGGATGTGGCTCAAGCAGTTTGTTGCACACCTCCCACATGGGAAGTCTCAAGCGTGGTTTCCAGTGCCTCCTAAAGAAGAAACAAGCAAACAATGAGCAAAAACAGGGAGCAAACAGACGAAGGTGCCATCTCGGGGTGTGGTGGGGGTGGGGGATAAGGAAAATGTCTTGGAATGTTACTACAATCCTCAGTTTGTACATAACAATGACTTACATTTTACCAAAGGCAGTAGATTGGGGGTGAGGGTAATTTTCAGAGGCGGTAGTCTAGCTAGCAAGAAACAAAAATGCCTTTGTAAAATGAAATCTTTAGCAACTTAAAAATGCTTTACTAATGGTGCACTTAAGCTTTTGATATTAAATCCATATTATATATTAAAATTACACAATTTTACAATTTGTATCATTTATTTGCAAGTTTCTCAGAAAAATGTCTTATTGATAGAAAATAAACCAATTTCTACTAGGCAGCTAAATTAAATTACTCTCCTTCTAAACTCCTTACTCTACTTTCTTATCTAAATGCAGTATTTCACATAGCAAAAATATTTAAATAGATATGGCATTACTGTATACATTGAATTGCCTATGTAAATATAGAAATATATGATTTTCAGTAAAAAAAAAAATTCTGCTTAGCCATAAATTCCCTCCCTTTTCCTGATATATATATATATATTTCTTCTCAACCCCAACATTCAGAATTTACCAATTGGAAAATTAATGGTATTTAGTATAGATTCACCACAATCCATGAAAAAATGAGCAGACAACGATCATTGTCATGATTAATATAATCATGGAAGAACAAAACATAAGCCATGAACATGTTTGCATTAGAAATTTATATGTTTCTTATTTAAATTATTTTTAAAATTTTCAACTTATTTTCTCTCTATTGGTAAACTATCTTTGCATTTAAGAAAGGTGTCAATAATTAAATGTAATTATATAAGGAAAAACAAAATAAATGTTAATGTTTTCTTTTTTACAGTTTTATGTTTTATCTTTTAATTTTTATTCCAATGATATATATATATCCTAAAGTTACCTCGTTTAACCACATTCACCTATACAGTTCGGTGATGTTGGTTACAATCACAGTAATGTACTACCATCTCCACCATCCCTTTCCATACCTTTACCATCAGGCCAAATAGAAAATCTGTACAAGATAAACATCAGCTCCCCATTCTTTAACCCCAATCTCCTGGTAACCTATACTCTAGATTCTAAGTCTGTGAGTTTGCTTAGTATAATTAGTTCTTAACAGTGATGTCATACAATATTTGTCCTTTTATGTCTGTCTTATTTCACTAAACATAATGTCTATAAGTTAACCAATGTTGTTGTATGCATCAGTACTTTAGCTCCTCTTTACAGCTGAATAATATTTCATCATATGCATACACCACATCTTTTTTATCCATTCATTGGTTGAAGGACATTCAGGTTGCCTCCATCTTTTGGCAATTATGAACAATGCCACTATGAACACTGGTACACAAATATCTGTTTGAGTCCTTGCTTTCAGTTCTTCTGGCTATGTACCCAGGAGGGGTATTGCTGGATCATATGGTAATTCTATACTTAGCTTCCTGAGGAAATGCCAGACTGTCTTCCATAGCAGCTGCACCATATTATATTCCTACCAGCAGTAAATGACTGTGCCTCTTTCTCCACATCTTCTCCAACACTTGTATTTTCTGTTTTATTAATAGTTGGCCATTCTAATAAGTGAGAAATGATATCTTGTTGTTTTGATTTGCATTTTCCTAATAGTCAGTAATGTTAATGATCTTTTCATGTGCATTTTAGCTATTTGTATTTCCTCTTTGGAAAAAATGTCTATTCAAGTCTTTTGTCCATTTTTTAATTGGGTTACTTTTTTATTGTTGAGTTGTACAATTTCTTTATGTATTCTGCATATTAAATCTTTATTAGATATGTGAATTCTAAATATTTTCTTCCATTTTAGGTTGTCTTTTTACTTTCATGATGAAGTCCATTCATATATAAATGTTTTTAATTTTGATGAAGTCACATTTAACTATTTTTTTTCTTTCTTTTGATGCTCATGCTGTAGTGTAAAGTCTAAGAAACCATTGCTTAACACAAGGTCCTAAATTTCTTTGCTCTAGGAGTTTAATACTTTGGGTTCAAATATTTAGGTCTTTCTTACATGTTAAATTAATTTTTGTATATGGTGTGAGGTAAGAGTCTATCTTCACTCTTTTTTTTAATTTATTTTTTTTATTTTTTAACAAATCAATTTAATTGATATGTATTAAAGCATAAATCCATCCAAAGTGTACAATCAATGTTATTCAGTGTAATCACATATTTGTGTAATCATTACTTCAATCATTCTTAGATCACTTTCATATTCCAATAATAATAATAAACAAAAAACAACCAAGATTCATCACCTCTCAATCTCTCTATACTTCATCTGCCATACATAGTTGCTAATCTTTTTCCTTCTCTCTAGTATATTTTTATTTATATTTTGTAAAACATTCATATATGCAACATCATCCATATTTGTGTTTTACATGAGGTTTTACTATCATATACAGTACCATGTAGCAGTTTTTATATTTCCTTCTAGTAATAAACATGACCTTAGACTTTCCCTTTCAAACACTTTCATACTGATATAATAGCTCTGCTAGTTACAAACAACATAATATGCTTTAACAATTTCTATTCATTTCCACAGATCCACAAGCAACCTTTTTACCAATTCTGCACAGATTAACTCTCAGCTTTCCACTCTCTCCCCTCATTCTATTTTCTGGTGACCTATATTCTAATTATTAACTCTACAAATTTACACAATATATTTAGTTCATATTAGGGCAATCATAAACTATTTGTCCTTTTGTGTATGGCTTGCTTCACTCAACATAATGTCCTCCAGGTTCATCCATGTTGTCATATGCTTCATGACTTCATTTCTTTTTTTTTTTTAATTTATTTATTTTTTATTGTGGGTAAAAATCAAATTTTTCACAATACATACCAATATTTGTAAAATTATATATAAATATATATGCATATATGTGCATTTGCTTACAAAAATGTTATATATATATATATTTTACCTTCACTCTTTTGCCTATGGATATCTACTGTTCCCATCACTCTTCATACCCCATTGAGTGTTGGACTTGGCACCCTTGTCAAAAATCAATTGACATAGATGTGAGGTTTTTGTCTCAACTATCAATTCCAGTCCATTGATTTATATATCTGTCCTTGTGCCAGTATCAGGATGTGTTTGTGTGTGTTTTAGGAAGTACCATGGATTGAGCCTGGGACCTTGCACATGTAAAGCAGGCACTTACCCACTGAGCTACACCTGCTCCCCAGTGTCATGATGTATTGACCACTGTAGCTTTTTAATAAGTTTTAAATTTAGAAAGTATGAGTCCTCCAACTTCATTTGTCTTTTTCATGGCATTTTTTACCATTCTGGGCTTCTTACCCTTCCATATAAATTTGATGATTGGCTTTTCTAGTTCCACAAAGAAGGCTGTTGGACTTTTGATTGATATTGTATTGACTCCAAAGATTTTGGGTATAATTGACATTTTAATGATATTTAATCTTCCAATTCATGAACAAAGAATTCCTTCCATTTATTTAGGGCTTCTTGATATTTTGTAGCAATTTTTGAAAATTTTTGCTTATAAGTCCATTATATCCTTGGTTAAATTTATTCCTAGATATTTGATTATTTTCGTTGCTATTGTAAATGGAATAGTTTCTTGATTTCCTCTTCAGATTGTTCATTAATAGTTATAGAAACAATGCTGGTGTTAATATCCTACCCTGCCACTTTGCTGAATTCATTTATTAGCTTTAGTGGCTTTGTTGTGAAATTTTCAGAATTATATAATATAGTGTCATGATATCTGCGAACAGAGAAAGTTTCACTTCTTCCTTTCCATTCTGGATGCCTTTATTTATTTTGTTGTTTTTTCTTGTTTAATCACTCTGGCTAGAATTTCCAGAACAATGTTGAATGACCATGCTGATAATGGGCAACCATAGCTTGTTTCTGATACTGAAAGGAAAGCCTTCAGTCCTTCATCATTGAGCATGGTGTTAGCTGTGGGTTTATAATATGATTTTGGTCATGTTCAGGAATTTTCATTCTATTCTTAGTTTCCTAAGTGTTTTCATTAAAAGCAGTGCTGGATTTATTTTGAATGCTTTTTTTAAAAATTGGGTATTTTTCTTTTGTCATATTAATGTGGTATATTACATTAGTTGATTTCCTTATGTTGAATCATCCTTAAATAGCTGGGATCAATATCAATTAATCACAATGGACAATTATTTTAATGTGCTATTGGATTCAGTTTGCCAGTATTTTGATGAGGATTTTTGTCTCTATATCCATAAGCGGTACCAATCTACAATTTTATTTTGCTTATGGTATCTTTATCTGGCTTTGGTATGAGGGTGATGTTGGCCTAGTAGAATGAATTATGGAGTGTTCTCTCCTTTTCAATTTTTGGAAGTTTGAGCAGTATTGGAGTTAATACTTCTTGGAATATTTGGTAAAATTCCCCTGTGAATCCATCTGTTCCTGGCCCAGCTTTAATATTCATATTTTTATATAAGGTGATTATTATTTATAATTTTTTATTCAATGCAATTCTAACCCATCAAGGAAAATGATAATAACTACTTCCAGAATGCCATTACCCAGGATTAGAAGACAATATGAGAATTCAACAACAAAACAAAACAAAACAAAAATGGAGAGACGGGCACCAGGAACTCAGTTGCAACAATATAATTATAAAAAGTTACAAGAACATGAGAAATGAAATGAAACTAAGTCTAGGAAATTCTGAAGAAGAAACACTGTTGAGGTTCTGACCAAGGAAATGACTTGAGAGTAAAAATAGAATTTCTCTTAATATGGTCATTAAAATTTAAACCTGAACTTTTGAATAAATGCTTTTATTAAACAAGACATTATTAAAAAATGTTTTATTTGTTTTTTGTTTTTTAAATTTACTGATATATAAGTTTCTTAATTTGAAAATAAGATTGTTTCATAATAACCCACTAATTTAGTTAAAATAAAACCAGTGATGCCTTTAAAACAATGAAATAATTCTTAGTACTTTTCATTTGTAACAGAATTCACATTTTTTTCTTTACTTCTTCACAGTAGCCACAACTGTTCTCACTTCTTGTATTTTTTAAATTATTTTGAAACGTGGCATATAGTGCTTACAATCCATATCAGGCTTACAGAATCCAGTGAGCATCCTTAGTATGTGATCTCCAGCCAGCAAAAGAGCAATTAGGACAATCAGACATGGTCATGGATATTGGATAAAGGGTACAATCAGTGAAGACTAATGCTTTCTTGGCTTCACTTTCTCAATCTGTAAAATGAAGAAATTCAGAAATTAAATGGAATTCCTCATAAGAAAGGTATCAGTGAATTTCTGCTGATGAGAAAGAAGGAATTTTCCATATTTAAAAAAATGTTATATTCACAATTCCCTGTTGTACCTTAGAACTTAAGCTACATGACACTCATTCATTCAATATGCTACTGAAAGTTTGTATGCAAATGGAATTCTTTCTTTAAAAATTTTCTTATTGAAACTCTTTTGAATTTCAAAGGCAGTCTATTTTCATTTATTGCTAAGGAACAAAATATTTGGAAAGAAACAAAAATTAACTTAAAATTTCTGAGTAGAAACTATTAAAAAAAAGGAAAGTCAAATAGAATTTATGGTACAGTGACTTTTTTAAAAAAATGCATTTGCAAAGACCAGAAAGAAAAGAATTTATGAAAGCATAGAAAAGTGGAATGAATTTTTAAAAAATGCTTAAATGTTAGTAGAAGCAAGGAATATGTGTAATAGAATGTAGAAAATCAATTGGTTCCGTCACTCTTCACAATAATAATTAATAGGTTTCAGGACCACACAAACTTACTTTCATTATCCTTACTATTATATTATGTCAATATGGTTTAAAAAATAAACAACATTAATGGATTTCTGGTTTCAGTGTAAAAGAATTTCAATAATTAATGCTATCCAATTGCTTTTTTAAATTCACAGTATTTATATAATTACTAAGCTTTATCACACATGTTCTCAGGAGATTTTGATATACAGTCTAGCTCTTTTTTGGGGGAAAACTTATTTTCAACAATTATAGTTACTTGGTATTAGAAATACTCCATATATACCCTTTATCTTGTCTTCAAAACCTATTTGCTCACCATAAAATGATTCTGTTCTGTGCTATTAAATCCTACTGTATTTTTTATTGCAAAATTGTATCTTTCTTGTGACAAGATGAGCACAAGATCGTATATTTTATTTTATTTTATTTTATTTTATTTATTAATTTATTTTTTTAACCGGGAGGTACCGGGGATCGAACCCTGGTCTCTCCATATGGTAGACGGACGCCGAACCTCTTGAGCCACGTCCGTTTCCCAAGATCATATATTTTAAAATTACTTATTGGAGCAGATGTGGCTCAAGCAGTTGGTGCCACCCAGGAGGTCCTGGGTTTGGTTCCCAGTGCCTCCTAGAGAAGACAAGTAAAACACCGAGCTGACACAACAAGGAGATAGAACTTTTGAAACTAAAAACACAAACATAATCTTACAAAATTTTCAAGTTCCTTGTATTTTTTTATTCAACAACAAATCAATTTTATTGACACATTAATAAAGCATAAATCCATCCAAAGTATACAAACAATGGTATTTGGTAAAATCTCAGTTGTGCATTCACTTCAATCATTATTAAAGCATTTTCATTATTCCAATAATAATAATAAAAACAAACAAAAAAGTTATCACCTCACAATCTCTCAATACTTCCCCTTGCCATACGTAGCTGCTATTGTCTTTCTGTCTCTCTAGTTTATTTGTATTTACATTTTATGAAAGGTTTTATATATACAATATTACCAATATTTATATTTCAAATGAGTTTTCCCTATGTTATACAGTCCTATTTTACATTTTTTAGCATTCCTTCTAGTAATATACATGACCTTAGACTTTCCTTTTCAGCCAGTGTAACATACCCATATAATAGCTATGCTAGTTACAAACACTTTGATGTGCTTTCACCATTTCTATTCATTTCCAAAGATTTACAAACAAGCTTTTTACCAATTCTATACAGATTAACACTCCACTTTCCATTCTCTATTCTCATTCTATTTTCTGGTGACCTATAATGTAATTATTATTTCCATGACTTTACACAATATATTTAGTTCATAATAATGCAATCGTACAATATTTGTCCTTTTGTGTCTGGTTTGTTTCAATCCAGGTTAATCCATGTTGTCATATTGTCATGTTGATTTCTCAAATTCCTTTCTTCTTACAGCAGTATAATATTCCATTGTGTGTATACACTACAATTTACTTATCCATTCATCAGTTGATGGACACCTGGGGTGTTTCCATCAGTTGGCAATTGTGAATAACACTGCTATGATCCTTGGCGTGCAGATGTCTGTGTCACTGCTCTCAATTTTTCTGGGTATATACCTAGTAGTGGTATTGCCAGGTCAAAATCTATATTCAACTTCCTTAGGAACTGCCAAATAGACCTTCACAGTGCCTGTACGATTCTACATTCTCACCAATAGTGAATAAGTGTTCTTATATACCACATCCTTCCAACACTTATAGTCTTTGATCTTTTTAATACTGGCCATTCTAATAGGTATGAAATAATATCTCATTATAGTTTGGATTTGCATTTCCCTAATCACTACTGATGTTGAACATTTATATGGAGTATTTCTAATACCAAGTAACTATAATTGTTGAAAATAAGTTTTCCCCCAAAAAAGAGCTAGACTGTATAGCAAAATCTCCTGAGAACATGTGTGATAAAACTTAGTAATTATATAAATACTGTGAATTTAAAAAAGCAATTGGATAGCATTAGTTATTGAAATTCTTTCACACTGAAACCAGAAATCCATTAATGTTGTTTATTTTTTAAACCATATTGACATAATATAATAGTAAGGATAATGAAAGTAAGTTTGTGTGGTCCTGAAACCTATTAATTATTATTGTGAAGAGTGACAGAACCAATTGATTTGTCAAATTTGTCAAAAATTGTTTGACTATATATGTTAAGGTCTATTTCTGAATTCTTGATTCATTTCATTGTCTTTATGTCAGTATCATGATGTTTTTTTTATCACTGTAGCTAAGTAATATGCTTTAGAGTTAGGAAATGAGAGTCCTCCAACTTTTTTCTTCTTTTTAAAAACATTTGGCTATTCAGGGTCCCTTACCCTTCCAAATAAATTTGATAATTAGTTTTCCAATTCTGCAAAAAAGGCTGTTGGGATTTTTATTTGTATTGTGTTGAATTTGTAAATCAATTTGGGTAGAATTGACATCTTAACAATATTTAGTCTTCCAGTAAATGAAGACGGAATGTCCTTCCATTTATTTTTCTTCGGTTTCTTTCAGCAATGTTTTTTAGTTTTCTGAATACATGTCCTTTACATCCTTTATTAAGTTTATTCCTAAATATTTGATTCTTTTAGTCACTATTATAAATGGTAATTTTTTTCTGATTTTCTCCTCATATTTCTTATCAGTAATGTATTGAAATGCTATTGTGTTTTGCATATTAGTCTTATATCCTACCACTTTGCTAAACTCATCTATTAGTTCTAGTAGCTTTGGTGTGGATTTTTCAGGACTTTCTAGATATGGAATCATATCTTCAGAAAATAGTGAAAGTTTTCATTCTTCCTTTCTTATTTGAGTGCCTTTTATTTCTTTCACTAGCCTAATTGCTCTAACACAATGTTGAATAACAGTGATGACAGTGGGCATCCTTGTTTTGTTCCTGATCTCAGCAGGAAAGCTTTCAGTCTTTCACTATTGAGTACAAAGCTACCTACAGGTTTTTCATAGGCAGTTCACTGTATTGAGAAAATTTACTTCCATTCCTATCTTTTGGAGTGTTTTTATCAAGAAAGGATGATGTATTTTGTCAAATGCCTTTTCTGCATCAATCAAGAAGATCATGTGATTTTTATTATTCATTTATTAATGTGGCTATTTACACTAATTGATTTTCTTGTTTTGAACCACTGTTGCCTACGTGGGATAAAACCCACTTGATCATTGTGTATAATTCATTTAAAGTACTTTTGGATTTGGTTTGCAAGTTTTTGTTGAGCATTTTTTGCATCTATTTTCTTTGGAGATATTGGTCTGGAATTTTCTTTTTTCATGGAAAAAAAAATCTTTATCTGGGTTTGGTGTTAAGTGATGTTGGCTACATAGAATGAATTTGGTTCTATCATGTACAATTTTTTTGGAAGACGCTTGAGCAAGATTGGTATTAAGGAGTCCCAAGAAAATGGTGCTGAAATAGATAGACAGAGTCTGACCCTCTCACAAAAAATAGCAGAGAGAAGTCAAGGACCTATCTAAAGGAGTTGCTTTGGCTATATATAGAATGGTAAAGTATTCTGCATCATCTAGGATAGTACTGGAAAGATAAAGAAGCCAAAGGAAAACCATGAGTTTCTTGCCCCTGAGGCTGGAAAACAGTACTTATATCCTGCCCTCAGGGCAAGTAGGCTCGGTGGAGCCCCTGTCTTGCTGCTGCCAGCGGAGTGGGATGAGGCATTCCTTGGGAAGAAGAGGGGTCTGATGAAGAGTAGAGGGTGGTTTTTTTGCAGTAGGTTTGGCCAGCTGAGGTCCCTTTGAATCTCAGAAGGGACACAGACCTGACTGGAAGAGGGGAGGAATGATCTGCTCAAGCAAGCTGTCACGCCCAGCTGAAAAGGAACTAGATTAGAGAGGAGGCTTGGACTGGGGCCTAATCAGCAGGTTTCTAGCTTACTGTAGAAGTCTAAAATACCTGGAGGAAAGGGAAGATAGCTTTCTGAAGCCTAGTTTACCTAAGGAGACAATTTAGCTCAGTGGAGGAATTCCTCCCTTGCATGTATTAGTCCTCTGGTTAGATTCCCAGGTCTCCTTAGAGACGTGATCCACAGAGTGATCCGCTGGGCTATCAGGCATCCAGCTGATACATTATGACAGGGAACATACAGACATTCTTTTTGTTTTAGTTTTTCTTGGCTCTGTTTTTTTTTTAAGGTTCCTTTTTTTTTTTCTCCTTATTTTACTCACTAAAATCTGGTACATCATCTGCAGAGAGCAGGCTGCACAGTGATTGATTGATAAACACCAGCAGCCTGAGAAGCTCCTTAGGTGTCTAAGAGGGAAGGCTGCTTTTCCGTGGTTGTTTTTGTTTGTTTGTTTGTTTGTTTTTTAGTTGCTGCTGTTTTGTTTCCTGTTTCTTGTGTTTCTCCTTTTTCTTTTCTTTAACTGATTTTTTTTTTTACTTATGTTAACTCATTTCTTTCCTTCATTTTTCTATCTTCTATTTTTTGTTGATTTTCTTTCATTCCACTTCTTTTTCTTTGGTATTCATTTTTTTTGTTTGTTTTCACTTCTATCTCTTTTTTCTGTTTTCTTTCTTTTTTCCCTTTTTTTCTTTTTTCTTTCCCTCTTTTCTCATCATTCTGGCCTATTAATTCATTCTATATATTTTTCTCTATTTTGTTTCTCATTCATTTTTTCTATTCCACTTTTTTATTCTTATTCCTCTGTTCTTATGATTTTTTTACTCATGTTAATTATTTATTTTCATAGGTCTTGTACAGTTCTTCTTCTACCTTTTTATTATTACTATTCTTTTTCCATTCTTATCTTTTTCCTTTTCTCTGGTCCTAGTTTTTTTTTTTTTTCCAAAGGAACATAGACAACAGCTAGGAAATAGAATAAGAGGAACAAAGTGTCAAAGTGAAACCTTACCACACATAACAACAAGAACAAAATAAAACCCCAGAGTAGAAAGAGAAGCTAAGCAACTGAATAAACCCATCAAGATAAACAGATGCCTAGACACCAACAAAAAATTACAAGCCATATTAAGAAACAGGGAAATATGCCCTGTTTAGTTTGTTTAAGAAACGAACTAAAAAACAAAAGAGATGCAGAACATGGAACAACTAATAAGAGATGTCCCAACAAATATCATGAATAAATTCGATGAAGTGAAAGAAGAAGATCAAGGATATTAAGAAGACACTGGGAGAACATACTGAAGAAATTGTAAACATATATAAAAAAATAATGGATATGACGGTGATGAATGGCACAATGCAAGAAATGAAAAATACACTGGAAGCACATAACAGCAGATTTGAACAGTCAGAGGAAAGAGTCAGCAATGTGGAAGACAGTACATCCAAAATCATATAGATAGTAGAACAGATAGATAAAAAGATAGAAAAAATCCATCAGGGACTTGGGGACTTGAATGACAACATGAAGCACACAAACATATACATTATAGGCATCCCAAAGGGAGAAGAGAAGGGAAAAGAGGCAGAAGAAATGTCGGAGGGAATAATGGTTGAAAATTTCCCAACTCTATTGAGGGATATGGACATACATGTCCAGGAAGTGCAGTGCACTCCAAACAGTATAAATCCTAACAGGCCTACCCCAAGACATATACTTGTCAAATTTTCCAGTGCTCAAGATAAAGAGAACACTGAAAGCAGCAAGAGAAAAGAGATCCATCACATACAAGGGATGCATGATAAGATTAAGTGCAGATTTCTCATCTGAAACCATGGAAGCAAGAAGGCAGTGGTATGACATAGTTAAGGTGCTAAAAGAATAAAAACTTCCAGCCAAGAATTCTGTATACAGCAAAGCTGTCTTTCAAAAATGAGGGAGAGTTCAAAATATTCACAGATAAACAGAAACTAAGAGAGTTTGTCAAAAAGAACCCTGCCCATCAAGAAATACTAAAGGGAGTTCTGTAGGTTGAAAGGGGAAAAAAGGAGAGAGAGAGAGTTGGCGGAGAGTGTAAGAATAACTAAAAAGATAAAAAAAGAAATAAAAACAGCATATGGCATACATAAACCTAAAGAAAACATGACTAATGTCAGTAATTCCTTGACAGTAATAACATTGAATGTTAATGGCTTAAACTCTCCAATCAAGAGACAGAGATTGGCAGAATTGATAAGAAAACATGTCCCCATCTATATCTGTCTACAAGAAACTCAACTTAGACCCTGGGATGCAAGGAGGCTGAAAGTAAATGGTTGGAAAATAATTTTACATGCAAAGAATAACCAAAAATGGTGGCAGTAGCTATACTGATATGGGACAAAATAGATGTTAAATGCAAAACTATTGTAAGAGACAAATAAGGCCACTATATATTAATAAAAGGAGTAATCTATAAAGAAGAAAGAACAATCATAAACATTTATGCATCTAACCAGAGTGGCTCAAAATACATGAGGCAAACATTGAAAAAACTAAGGGGAGAAACAGATGCCTCTACAATTATAGTGGGAGACTTTAATACACTACAGTACCATTAGACAGAACATCTTGATTGTAGCAGTTTGATACTATTTATGAATTCCAAAAATAGATATTGGGTTATGTTTATGAACTGGTCTGTTCCTCTGAGCATATTAGGTTGGATTTGATTCAGAGGTTTCACTTTTACTTGATTAAATAATGATTAAGGCTTTGATTGGGTCATGTCAGTAGGACATTGAGTCCCCACTCCCTTTTCCCATCCATTATTGATTTCCAGCTTCATTCCTTTATGATCAGAGAAAGTGTTTTGTATAATTTCAAACTTTTAAAATTTACTGAGATCTGTCTTGTGACCCAACATATGGTCTATCCCAGAGAAGGACCCATGAGCACTTGAAAATAATGTCTATCCTGCTGTTTTGGGTTGTAATGCTCTATAAATATCTGTTAGGTCTAGTTTGTTTATCATATTATTCAAACTCTCTGTTTCTTTATTTATCTTCTGTTCAGATGTTCTATCCAATACTGAGAGTGGTGTATTGAAGTCTCCAACTATTATTGTAGAGACATATATTTCTCTCTTCAGTCTTGCCAGTGTTTGCCTCACATAACTTGGGGTACCCAGGTTAGGTGCATAAATATTGAGTATAGTTATTTCTTCTTCATGACTTGCCCCTTTTATTAATATATAATTAATTTCTTCATCCCTCAAACAGTTTTGCATTTGAAATCTATTTTTCCATCATTATTATAACTACTCCAACGGATTTTTGATTACTATTTGCATAGAATATCTTTTTCCAAACTTTCACTTTCAACCCAGTTGTGTCCTTACATCTGACATGAGTCCCTTGCAGACTGCATATAGATTGTTCATATTTTTTATCCATTCTATCAGTCTATGTCTTTTGATTGGCAAGTTCAAGCCAGTAACATTCAAATGTTATTACTGTGAACTCATTAATTCATTCATTTTGTCCTTTGGCTTTCCATTGTCATATATTACTATTGTCTGTCTTTTTACCCTTTAATTTACCCTTCCTAATAATCTTCATTTCTACACTCTTCTCCTAGTCTCTTGCCCTTGTTTTTCCCTTCAGGCTGCAGCACACCCTTTAGTATCTCTTGTAATTCTTTTGGTAACCTATTCTATCAGCTTTTGTTTGTCTGTGAAGACTTTAAAGTCACCCTCATTTTTAAAGGATAGTCTTGCAGGGTACAGAATTCTCAGCTGGCAATTTTTCTCTTTCAGTAACTTAAAACTCATTCCACTTTCTGCTCACCTCCATGGTTTCTGATAAAAGGTTGGTCCTTAATCTTATTGAAGTTCAGTTGTATGTAATGCTTTGCTTTTCTCTTGCTGCTTTCAGAATCATCTTTTTTCCCTGATATTTCTCATTTTGAATCATAGTTGTCTCAAAGTAGGTTTATTCAGATTTATTCTGTTTGGCATGTGTTGTGTTGGATATTGGTATTTATGTCTTTCATAATGGTTGGAGATTTTCTGTCATTATTTCTTCAAATATTCTTTCTGCCCCTTATCCATTCTCTTCTTCTGGTTCACAGATAACACATATGTTTGTGCATTTCACATTGTTATTCAATTCCCTGAGACACTTTCATTTTTTCTATTCTTTTCTCTCTTTGTTTTACCTTCTTTTACAGTTCAGAATGTTTGTGCTCAAAATCACTATTTCTGCCTTTGAGAAATTCAGATCTGCTGTTATGTGCCTCTAATGTTATGTGCCTTTTAATCTCATCCATCATGTCTGTCATTCCCATAAACACTTACTTTTTTTTTTTGCAGGTTTTCAAATTATTCTTTATGCTCACCAATGTATTTTTAATATTCTTTATCTCTTTAGTCATATTTTCTTTCAATTCTTTGAATTGATTTAGGAGATTTTGGTGATTATAACTAATTTGTTGTCTTAAATCTTGTCTCAGGATTTTTGGTTTGTTCCTCTGGCTTACCCTTCTCTTCTTCTTTCTTAGAAATGGCTTGTAAATTTTTGCTGATGTCTAGGTATCTGAATATGTTGGTGAATTTGCTCTGATGGTCAATTTCTCTCTCTTGCCTAGTGTTTTTATTTTTTTCACAGCTCTTCTTTGACTTTTGGTTGAACTTATTCTAAGTTTTAAAAATTTCCCAGTTTAAGCTATCAAAATCAGGCCAAAGACTCACTAATAGTAAGATTTTTTCCCAGGGGTGGGGCTAAAGAAAGACCTAAAAGCAGTTTTTCTCCTTGGAATTTCCTGCCCAGCAGCAGATGGTGCTTGTCAGCAAAACTTTCCATGGAGCTGTTTCTTTCAACCTCCACTTTCATGTTTCTGGTCTGGCCAGTGCCAAGATTCAGAGCAGACTCTGCTGGCTGAATTCACTGAAGAGACATCTATTCTCCTCAGTTGGCTGCATTGAACCAAGTATTTTATCCATGCTTAATGTCTTGAGGGTGGGGGAATGGGAGTACTTCTTGACTACCATTGGGGTTTAGTAATTCATGTTTGTTGTTTTGGGTTCTTCATTTCTCTGTCCCTCACCCTCCTGGGAGTTGCACAGCACTGTCCTGGTCTGCTGACCCCAAAAACAGGTCCCTCAGACAGCTTTTGGCCCTTTCTCCATTGTTTCTGTGAATGAATTGAGCCCTGCCTGCCTACTCCAATCCCATCTTCCCAGAACCTCTCCTTGTGTTTTCTTGCTACTTAATCTGAACATTCTCTTTTCTGAAGTTTCCTAATTCACTTCAAAGTACCTTTAGCTTATCTTCGAGAATCCTTTCTTTTCCAGATAATTGCATCCTTCAAGCCATATCTCTTATTATTTAATTAAAACTATGATTGTCATATTGGAATTGTCTCTTCTTCTAAAATTATCTTCATTATGTGTTTTTCTGCATATTTCTCTTTACAGTTTTTGTGCATCAACTCTGTAATAGTAAAAAGTACAAGGGCAATGATACTGCCAGACATTAAATGCTCCTATAATGACTTTCTCAATTCAATAACTTCATACACAGGCAGTGTTAACATTTTGTTCACTAGATATATAAAATTTTATGCCGAATCTCTTCAGATCCTATATTAAATAGGGTTTACCTTTCCTTTCTTCATAGAGAAAGCCTCCACATTTGTCAAGTTGCTTAGGCAATCAAAATCTGTACATGTACTCCTTCTTACAGACTAAGTACATGCTCCATTTATTATACATTACCTATTTCAATACTGGTTTTATCTCTTTTCATTGGATTCTATGCAGGAAAGATAAAATTATCTATGCATTCTGTGAAGAGAAAAATTACTGTACATTTTATCAGTCTAGGGGAAGCTTTCCAAACAATGCAAGATTAATTGCTTTGTGTTTTTTTAAGATATTTTGAATATCTTATAAAGAAATAAAGATAAATCTATAATAATGATATACAAACTAGACATCAATAAACATTATTGAAATTAGATTTTGCTACTGGCACTTGGACTTCAATTTAAATTTAGTGAATTCCAATTAAGATCAATAATCTAACTGGGAAAATATAGAGAAATAAAGTTTAAGAAATATTGGAATGTTTAGTTATCTCTTCCTTAGAAAAACATGGTAGCCTCAATTATGTAATATGACTCCAAGCATAATACAGTAGTTAAGATTGCATTTTTGGAAATAAGACATACATGCTTTAAAATCTCAGATCTTTTGCTTTCTTTTTATAATCTGATATCTCTGCTTTTTAATTTCAGTTTAAAGAACATTTATAATGTAATTATTGCGGTGGTTGGATTTTGTGTAACCTGGGAATAATTAGTTACTCTGTTTAAATCTCAGGTTTTATCATCTCAAAGAATCAATAATACACATCCCATAAATTCATTATGATTACATGAAATTATGTACATAAAGCAGCAATACTTTGACTAGCAAGTAATAATCACTCCATAAGTGATTAGCACATATGTATGTTTGTCTCTATATCTATAAATATATAAAATCCATCTGTACTAAAATAATTTCACTTTTGAAATAATCTTTAAGGCTTCACATTTTGTGTCCATACATATTATATAATCATTAAATTTGTTTGATGTGCATCTTAAATCAATGTTTTCCCAGTTGTATTTTTTGTTCTATCATCAAAGTTTTGAAGAAAAATTGAAGACATCATTCCATAAATTCTTATAATTTTTCTAGTATATTCTGCTTCAAGACATGTCCTGACTTTCACAATTTCATAAACAAATATATACATACACACAACATAAACATAATGGATAAAAGCAAAAAAGCAAAAATCTGATATTCAACCATTAAATTTAAAGAACAATTTCCACAAAGGTCAAATCTGAAGAGACTGGATTAAAAACTTTTATGGACAATGTTCTTGAAATGAGCATTATTGAACATGCCCTTACTCTGAGCTCCCCAGTTTTGAAGCCTATGATGTTAGAGAAATTGGCCTCTCTTCCTCTAATGCATGGTGCTATTCTTGACTTAGAATATTGTATTGCCTTCCCTATAGTCCTACACCACTACATTTCTTATAATATCCCATTTGGTTACTTAAACTCCTAGGAAATTATGTAGAAGGTACTGTAGTTACCATAACTTAATTGCTGTTAAAACGTGCAGCTACAGGAACACATGTGTAACAGTATATTATGGAAAACATTGGTTTTCTTGTGTTACATTTGTTCAGAATATCAGAGAATAAATCCATAAAAGGAAAAGAAGAATCTGCGTCATTCTAGCAGAGCTCTACCATATGTAAGCTTGGTCCTGGCAATCAGCATAGCAGTTGTGCACATCAAGCAAAAGTTTTGCAATAAACATAAGGGAATTGACAAACATCCAAGTGAGAGAAGTTATGCAGCCAAGGAAAATTTGTAAATTGTCTCTGGAGAAAAAGGAATCTGATTCAACACCTAATTTGCAGATAAAGAAATAGGACAATATTCGGATTATTATTATTAATAATTGCTGGGATCAATAACTGAGTACTGAGAAAACAAAAATAAAAGCCAACACATGAAATATTCAACCAAAGAAAATGTATTTACCAATATGTGAATGTATTTACATAAATTCTCAGTATGCATATCGAGTGGAAACTTGGTTTGTTCTGATAAATGAAAAATTGCTTGATGCTACTGGGCCTCAAGATCAAATTTTTCTCAAACAGCCTCACTCCCACACTTCTCATTCTCCAACCATCTCCACCCATCCATACCTATTCTGGGAACCAAAGTGTTTGAGATGTGTCAATGAGATTAAATACTACTCTATTTGCTTAAAAGAACCAATCATTCTAGTTTAGTTATGTGCTAGATAATTCAATTTTGAAAATTGAGGATTTAGACATGAATTTGAATAAAAACAGATGAATTCTCTGAGATGAGCACAACAATGTATTTCTAGGGAAATCTATAACTTTCTCAAAGGATGAATATTTAAGGAACTTTAGGCAGGGAAGAACTGCCAAAACTGTCATTATACACCAGTACATCAAACCTGCCATGTCTAATATGATTTATTGGGTATATGAACAAAAAAGACTTGCCAGGACACACCCATGTACTTAACTACATAGAGCTTATACTCTCACCTGCGTAAGACTATCCTCACTTTGCCTAGAAAGGTGACCTAGTTGAATGTTCCAAATCATAAGTTGTCTTTTTCCCAACGTATTACAACTGCTTTATAAGTAACACAGTAATGAGTTTAAAACATAGAGACTAATTGATCCTGTAGTTAGTGAACCATTTTGCCACAGCTATAATATAAATAATTTTAATAATAATACCTGCTGTAGAAACTTTCACTTTACCTCATTTCCACAAGACAAAAATCTCACAAATACATGTTGCTAGTATTATTCCTTAAATAAATATTTAGCATTGCTGGTTACAGAGTCTAATTTTTCTTTCCATTTAATATCCAATATCACCACCTTAGAAAGAACAACTTACTAATTTCTTTAGACAGTCCAACCCTGACTAGACTGTAAAGAATCAGTTCCATCCTAGAAATGTTCAAATCCTTGGACTTCAAGATAGCGTTAACTATAGAAAAGAAAATAAATTAGAACAATCTCAAATTTTTTTTGCCTTTTTCACATTGATAACTAAAATGAGCATGACTGGATTATCCAAGTCATTTAAATAACATGGAGATAAGCACCTTATAAATAGACCTTTGATTAAAATTGTCAAAATGAGCATGTTTTTAGTATAGTCTATATGTAGATTGAAATTATATCCTAACATCTGTGACCATGATCACTCTAGTGCATCCTAAAATAATTACTATAGCTGCAAGCAAAATCATTAATCATGCTATAAAGTCATTTTTCCTCATTTTAGAAACTTTTGCACACTATTTTAATCTAATGCTTGTCAAATAATACATATTTCCCCCCTCAGGATTATAAATTCACTGCACATATTTATTCAGCCACATATTTCTATAATTATGTGTAAGCTGTATGCTACAGAATGTTAGTGTTATAGAAATGCTGAGATGCAAAAATGAGAACTGAAGTAAGTTGGTAAAGAAAACTTGGAAGAAGCAAGACTTTGGAAGAAGGGAGAAAATCATATTCTGATTCTGGAAGCATAAATAAACAAGCTGATTTGGTGGCACTTGGAAATTAGACAAAGAAATGTAGGTTTGAGGTGGTAGGAATTATTGATAGTAGTTTTTAAAGCAACTGAATTGAATGACAAAAGGCCAATTTTAAAATTCTTAATATAGTTATGGAACATAGGATGAATAGATATAAGGATACTTTTGAGTTTACCTTGTAAATGTGAGACTTTGAGGGAAAATGTTAATCTGTCTATTCTGAGTCCACAATTTGGTTCATTGGAATGTATATGTTGAATATGTGAATTGATGAAGGAGAATGTGTTTGATGAACGAATTAAATGTGTTTTTAAAAAGTATAAGGGAAGGTCCCATTTCTGCTTAGCTTATAGACAGCTTGAAAGAATATCAAAACTATCTGAACAATGTGAAAATAATGAACCAGAGAAAAAACAAAAATGGGAATTTTCTTTAACACCTAGAAGGTGAGTTTGCAGAGCAATCAAGTAGCTTGAAATCCAAAAAGGGATAGGCCCTTCTCATAAGAAGATAAAGGATACATGGACTTTCTCACTTTGGGCAGTGTTTCAGTTTCCCAATTGATAAACCAAATAACATACAATGGGTTGGCTTAGGAACAGGAATTTGTTGGCTCACAGTTTTGAAGCCACAGTAAATCCAAAATCAAGTCATCAATAAAGTGGTGCTTTCTCTCCATAGACAGGCATTATGGGGCTGGCTGCCAGCGATGCTTTTTCCTTGGTTTTTCTGTCATATGGCAATGTAGCAACCTACATGGCAGCATCATTACCTTTCTTTTCTGGGTTCCATTGACTTACAACTTCTGGCTGATCCAACATGGTTTCTTTTTCTATGTCCAGTTTTTTTTGCCTATAAGGACTTCAGCCATATTGAATTTACTGCTCAGTCTCATTCTGCTTTGGCACATCTTTATTAATAACATCTTCAAAGGTCATATTTATAAATGAGTTCATACCAGGAGTTGGAATCTGAATATGACTTTTTTGGAGAACATCATTCAATCCCTAACAGACAGAGCAGGAGAGAAAGACAGGGTGAACACACAAGCAAGTGGGAATAAATGAGCTAACATTTTAACAAATAGTTGAAAGCTAAATATGGACTAATTTGATAATATGGAGACTGGGAATGAGCCTTAAGGGTAGTTCAGCTCAATTTGCAGGCTCTTGTCCTCGGAATTTCATCATATGCTCATGAGGTGCTCATAGGAAAGACTAGACAAAAGGTTAAAAACCAGAGAGCTATCCTCAGTGGAGTAGGCATAGGAGAGAGGATCAGCACCTTTGGGAGAAAATGGATTATATCTCTAAAGCAGTAAACTACTAAGGGGAAGGATAGAAATTCCTGACATCCCCAATAAAGAAGAGAGGATATAGGATAAAGCCCTCTCCTCCTGGGTAGGGTTAGGAAAATGTCCTGAGCCTAAGAACTTTATAAAAAATGGTATCTCCTCACAAGACCCAGCGTAAATACAAGACAGATTTGGGCTGCCTGCCACAGGAACAAGGGTCAGAAATCCTGAGAAAATTCCATACTAGGCCATGATTATGGCAGGAACAGGGAAACAGAGAGGCTTCCTCCCTCCTGGATGTCAAGGGAATGCTAGAAAGCATAGAGTAACAAGCATCAGCAATCTACCAGTAGGTAAAGATTGATTCCCCAGAGTGCTGAGAGAGACCCTGTTTGTTGTACAAGCATAGATGAATGGTTCCAAGCTAAAGATGGAACACAGATATTGAGAAATGCCTTCTGAATCCCAGCATTTCCAGCCTAAGTACAAGGTATTACACTAGTTAAAAGTTTGAATCCCAATGAACAAAAGTAAGCAAAATCCAAATCCAAACTTACTTCAACTCTTGACAAGATTGACTCAATCTCCCTGCTAAATGCATAAAAAGAGGAGTGGACATTACAAGGAATAATTACTATTCACCTCAAACTCTCCTATTTTACATAAAATTGCCAGTATTTGAGAAAAAATTATTAGACCTCAACACACACACACACACACACACACAATATAAAGAAAGAAAACAAAACAAATACCCATTGTTAATAGATAAGCAATGAAAAGAGTCATACTCAGAGATGATCCAGATATTGAAACTACCACACAGGGAATTTCAAATACCTATAATTAATATGCTAAAGATTTTGGGGAAATATGAACATATGTGGTTGGACCAGTGGTGACTTTCATCAGAGAGACAGCAACTACAAGATGGAGTCAAAATAACAGTAGAAATGAAAATGATAATATCAGAGATGAAGAAGGTTTTTGAAGAGCGCATCAGTTGAAATGATCAGGAATTTTATATGTCTGGCTCTGATATTTAGTCTTTTATCTATTTTGAGCTAATTTTGTATTGATATGAGGTAGGAGTCCACTTTCATTTTTTGCATATGAAGATCCAGCTTCGCCATTACCAGTTTTTGAAGAGACTATTCTTTCCAAATTGAGTGATCTTTACCCAACTGCCAAAATTCAGTTAGCCATTATTGTGAGCGTTGATTTCTGAACTCTCAGTTTGATTCTATTTCTCTATATGTCTGTCCTTATGCAAAATCATGCCATTTTGATTACTGTGGCTTTGTAATAACTTTTTAAAAATATACTTTTTTTTTTAAAGATATTTAGATTACATAAGTATTACATAATAATATATGGGATTCCCATATGCCCTGGTCCCTATACCTCCCACATTTTCCCACATTAACAACATCCTTCATTAGTGTGGTGTATTCTTGACAATTGATGAAAACATTTTGAAGCATTGCCACTAAGCATGAATTAGAGTTTACATTGTAATTTACACTTTCTCCCGCACAATTTTGTAGGTTATGGCAAGATATGTAATGGTCTGTATCTGTCATTGTAATGTCATTCGGGACAATTCCCAAGTCCTGAAAATGCTCCCAAATTTCACCTGTTTTTCCCTCTCCCTGCCCTCAGAACCTCCATGGCCACTGCCTCCACATCAATGATATAATTTCTTCCATTGTTAGAATCACAATGTCTATAGTAGAATACCAGTGAGTCTACTTTAGTCCATAGTTCATTCCCCAATCCTGAGGATTCTGAGATGGTGATGCCCACTCCACCTCTAATTGAGAAGGGGCTTCAATCCTATGGGACAGATGGATGGGACTCACTTGCTTGCAGTTGTAGAGTTTCTCAGTTCCTTGGGATGGTTTTGTCCAACATCATCTCCTTGTTAGTTGTCCTGGGTGAGTCCAATGAACTGGAGAGTAGGTGTTGCAATTCCATTGAGATTCAGGGCCCACCTGGCACATGGAGAGCCCAAAGATTTTAATCTCTTGGATGTACACTTATCAACCCTAGTACGAACAGTAGGTTCAAATAGAAGGGTCAGAAAAGCCATGTTTCAGGAAACCAGAACTGAGTCCAACTCTGTCACATGGGGAAGCATAAATTCCAAAGTAGGGTCCACTGGCAAGGCATCAAACTCCTGAGCTATCTTCCCTGACTATAGTGTCTGGATGTTTCCAGAGCCCTCATGAGCACCACTATTTGAGGTAGTATTTACTTTGGCAGTCAATGAGATCCTGCTGAAACATGCATAAGCATAACCTCTGGAATGACCTCCCAGCTCACTGTGAAGTCTCTTAGCTATATAAACTCATTTGTCTTTATCTTTTCCCCCTTTTGGTCAAGGTATTTTTCCAGTTGCATTGTTAGTTGGTGCTTGGTAGTAATCCCTCGGTGCCAGGGAGGCTTATCTCCAGGAGTCATGTCCCACGCTGGGGGGAAGGTAATGCATTTATATGCTGAGTTAGGCTTAGAAAGAGGCCACATTTGAGCAGCAAGGAGGCTCTCAGGAGGTAACTCTCAGGCACCTTATAATACTAGGCTAAGTTTCAATTTCAATTGTAATAACTTTTAAGATCAGTAAATGTGAGTTCTCCAACTATGTTCTTTTTAGATGGTTTGGCTATTTGGGGTCACTTACCCTTCCATATAAATGTGATGGCTGGCTTTTCCATTTCAGCAAAGAGAGTGGTTAGAATTTTTGTTGGGATTGTGCTGAATCTGTCAATCTCTTTGGGTAGAATTGACATTTTAACAATATTTAGTTTTCCAATTCATGGCCACAGAATATTCTTCTATTTATTTTACTCTTCTGTGATTTCTTTAGCAATATTTTGTAGTTTTTCTGTGTGCAAGTCCTTTTTATCCTTGGTTGAATTTATTCCTAGATATTTGATTATTTTAATTGCTACTGTTAATGGAATTTTTGTTTGGATTTCTTTTGATTGTTCATCACTAGTGTATAGAAAAACTACTGATTTTGGGGTGTTGATCTTGTACCACACCACTTTGCTAAACTCCTTTATTAGCTTGAGGAGTTTTATTGTGGATTTCTCAGGAATTTCTGTGTGTGGGAGCCTCTCATCTGCAAAATGGAAAGTTTTACTTCTTCCTTTCCAATTTGGATGCCTTTAAATTATTTTTCTTGTGTAATTGTTCTGCCTAGAACTTCCAGTACAATGTTGAATAACAGTGGTGACCGTGGGCATCCTCATCTTATTCCTGATTCTGGAGGGAAGTTTTCAGTTTTCTCCATTTAGTATCGTGTTAGGTATTGGTTTTTCATATATGCCTTTAATCCTAATAAGGACATTTTCTTCTATTGCTATTTTCTAAGTGATTTATCAAGAAGGGGTGCTGAATTTTGTTAAATGCTTTAACTGCATCAGTAGAGATGATCATGTGTTTTTTTCCCCCTTCATTCTGCTAATTTGTATTACATTAATTGATTTTCTTATGTTTAACTACCTTTACATTCCTGGGATAAATCCCACTTGCTGACGGTGTGTAATTCATTTAAAGTACTAATGGACTCAGAGTCCACCTGCCTCTTCAATTTTTTGGAAGAGTTTGAGCAGCATTGTTTTTAATTCTCTTGGAATGCTTGACAAAATCCTCTGTGAATCCATTTGGTCCTGGGCTTTTCTTTGTTGGGAGGTTTATGATTACTGATTCAATCCCTTGGTAGTTATGAGTTTGTTGAAATCTTTCATTTCTTCTTCAGCCAGTATAGGTAGTTTGTGTGTTTCTATAAATTTGTCCATTTCATCTAGGTTTTTAAAAATTGTTGGTGTATAGTTTTTTATTGTATTCTCTTATAGTCCTTCGTATTTCGGTGGGGTAAGTAGTAATGCCCTCCTTTTCATTTCTGATTTTAATTATTTGTGTCCTCTCTCTTTCTTCATCAGTCTAGTTAATATTTGTCAATTTTATTGATCTTTTCTTAGAACTAGCTTTTGGTTTTGTTGATTCTCTCTATTGTTTTTTATCCTCCATTTTATTTAACGCTGTTCTAATATTTGTTATTTTCTTCTTTCTGCTCACTTTGGGTTTCCTCTTCTTTTTCTAGTTATTACAGTTGTGATGTTAGGTCTCTGGTTTGAAATCTTTCTTCTATTTTAATGTAAACATTTAGAGTTATAAATTTCCCACTCAGCACTGCCTTTGCTGCATACTATAACTTTTGGTGTGTTGTATTTTCATTTTCATTCACTTCATGATATTTCCTCATTTCCTTTGTGATTTCTGCTTTTACCCATTGGTTGTTTAAGAGTTTGCTGTTTAATTTCCACACATTTGTGAATTTCCCATTTCACCCTCTGTTATTGATTGCTAGTTTCATTCCATTGTGGTCAGAGAAGATACATTGTATGATTTCTATATTTTTTAATATACTGAAGCATGATTTTTACCTACCATATGGTCTATCCTGGAAAATGATCCATGCATGCTTGAGAAGAATGTATATTCTGTTGTCTGTTAGATTTGGTAGCTTTAGAGTATTGTTCAAGTCTTATATATCATTAATGATCTTTTGTCTAGATATTCTGTCCATTATTAAAAGTGGTGTGTTAATGTCTCCTATTATTAATGTAGAACCATTTATTCCTCTCTTTAAATTTATCAAGATTTGCTTCATATATATTGGAGATCTGTTGTTAGGTGCATATTTATTTATAATTATTATGTCTTTTTGTTTAATTGACCTCTTTATCTGTAAATAATGACTATCTTTGTCCCTTACTATAGACTTTGGCATAAAGTCTATTTTAGCTGATGGTAGTATTGCTACCCCAGCTCTTTTTTGGTTACCACTTACATGGTATATTTTTTCCATCCTTTCCCTTTCAACCTTCTTGTGCCTTGGAATTTAAGGTGCTTCTCTTGTAAACAGCATATAGTTGGGTCATGCTTTGGATGGAAAGAATATGGAGCATAGATCTCAAGCTTAGGTTTCATAGCTTTTAAAAAAGAAAAAAAACACAACAATGTGAATGTAATTAATGGCATTGAAATATATATCTGAATATGGATAAAAGGGGAAATGTTTGATGGTATATATGGTCATAGAATAAATTTTTAAAAATCCATGAAACTGCAATACACAGTGAACCCTAAGTTAAATCATGTATTATAATTAGTAATATAATTTTAAAAATGTATTTTCGTTAACAACAAATATACCACACTAATGCAAGGTCTTGAGAATAGTGTAGTATATGGGAATCCTGTATTTTATGCATGATTTTTCTGTAAACTCACAACTTCTCTAATAAAAAAAAAAAAAACAGAAAAAGTTATCTATAGACTTTCTTTAGAATTTTACCAAACAAGTTTATAAAAACAAACAAAAAGTTACACTAGTGTTCTCACTGTCATTCAGTAAAAGAAGTCAGAGTTTGTCATCTGTATATAGGAAAATATTTTCTCAGATTAAAGATAGTCTTTAAGGTGGAGAGTACTGTATTTTTCTCATTTTTTCCACAGGTGGTAAAAAATTCTTCCACTGGCACATTGACCTGTATAGAAGAATCCTGCCTTACATGAATAATAATCTCTGCCTATCACTTCTTCCCATCAGATGAACCTAAACCTTCCCATTGATGGATATATGTTACATTTTTTTTTTTTTTTTTTTTTAGCAGCACAGGTAATTACCCAAATCCCGAAGAATAAGAAATATCTAAATGAGGGTGATCTTTAAAAATTGTTGGTGGGGGAGGGTGAATGGTAGTAATATTTTGGGGCTTCTTAACACTTTGAGGTTTAGGGCAATCCAAGAGAATCTACTCCTTCTGAAAAACAAATGCATATATGTACATATACGTAAAACATTGCCCATAATTTCAGGGTTTTCACAGATTCTCTGGAGCGAGAGGATGCTGGCATCAGATCTCCTGTTTAAACATGGCTGACAAACGTTTAATTATCTTTTAGTCAAATACATTAAAATGGATGTCATGTGCTTCACAACAGCAGTGATGAGAAAAACAAATGTGCTACTTCAAGATCTCCATGGGCCCATATCCCTGGAATCTGCCACATCAAATGCACCTGCCAAGTTAAACTCATAGTACCACAGGATAAGGCAGAGTGAATGAGGCAATTGGCCTGGATAAATGTCACAGAGCACCATTACAACAGAGAAACTTTAAAACACTTAAATTTCAAATAAATATTAGCCTTAGACATACAGAGTCTTTATAAATGGGTTAATGGAGCTTTGCTTTTTGTGAACAAGATTCTGGTAGGTGTTCTGCTATTTAGATCTTTTCAGGTAATTGGTCCCTATGGTGCCTTCCATTTCAGGCTCCAGCTGTTCATGCTAATGAGATGTTACATGGTGTCAGGATTTCCTATCCTTTGGCATTATGTGGTTAACCAGTAACCGGGTACTTGAGAAGTGCCACACATAAAGGGAGGTGATGAGCAACTTAAACTTAATTACCACTACTTTAATCCACCAAAAAAGAAAAAATAAGGGAAGTGTGATACATAGTATTAGTTGTAAGTCCCTCTCTGATGAAGCATATTTCAAAAGCAGAAGCTTTTGAAAAACGGTTATCTTTTCAGCAATAAACAAAGCAGGGTTATTTCTTTAGCGGTACGATGTAATTTCTGAAAACATTATACCTACAAAAATGAATGAACATTTATAAAACATCACTTCTTATTCCTCACCCTTGTATTATTTACCTAAAAGTTTCTAACTGACCAAACTAAAGAGCTATGGAAGGCAAGTTTTGAGTTTCATATTTAGTAGACTGCAACTTCACAACATTATTTAGCCTGACTTGGCCTAGCAGGGAGTTCATCATGAAAGATAATAAATACGCTGCCACAAAGACAACTTTAGTAAATTCCAAACAGACATGTCAGAGAGCACATCTGACCAAACTATAATAAATCTAGAGCTGAAGTTTAGTTTAAAGATATGTTAAAAATTGTACATCATTGTACCAAATAATTCTTAGGTGAATGAGCAAATCAAAATTAAAAGTACTAAATGAAAGTTCAAAAATATAGTGCTTCAATTCAAATGTATGGCTTAATGTAAAAACCATAGTTTATTATTAAAGAAGACCTTTTATAATTAAACTAGAAAATTTAGATAAATTCATTATGTCTTAAATGTGAAAAACGAGAAGAAAAACAAAAGGTTAGTAAACTCATAAAGATGAAAACAAAAATTGTGAATTACAGTAAGTAGTGGAATTGACCAAGTAGAGAGCAATACTTTCAAAGCTGGGTCTAAACAAGAGAAAAAGTTGAAAATACATTCCTTGAAAAGCATGACTAGTGAAAGAAAAGACAGCAAGAGGAGAGAGATTAAGAGGAAACAAAATATAATAAACACGGAGATAGGATCAGAAGTCATATCTAGATAAAGGTAGAGGTTTACAAAGGAATAAGAAGAGCAACTTTTGACCAATAAACTGAAAATTCTGAATGATGTAATTTTAATTAGATAATGCATTCCTGTGTGAAATTTTATATATGTATATATGTATTTATATGTATATAAGTGATATATATGAAACCAATCCAGAAAGATCTTATATTCCTGATAAGCTGATGGGATTTGATAGGGAGAAGAACTGAAGCTTATATTTTATTTCATATTTAAAGAAGACAAAATATTTTAATTTTAATTTTTTTCTTTTTCATCCATTAAAAAAGCCACAGTAACAGAATATAACTCTGAAAAGCTGTAGATACATATCTGAAATCCATTTTACATGCTTGGAGATATTATTATTGCTGTTATTATATATTTAATATACTTCACATAAAGTTACAAAAATCACTCTAAAGATATATCATTTAGGGAAAAATTGTGTAGCAAAATTATAAGTATCTCACTATTTCTTAAAGATACAGAGGAAGCCCCAATTCTAAAATCTCAACTGTCATTTTACTCAGTAATAGATCTGACCAACCTTATGATGATGTTTGCAGTAGAAATCTGTAGCTCATTGAGGTAAATAACATAAAAATAGTCCTATTCAAACCTATTTCAAATGCAAGAAAATCACCTGCTAAATTTGAGACCAAGACTCAGCCATAAGATTGATATTTCACTCACAGAGGGAAAAAAAAGAAAAACAATCCAGATGTTAGGTACTAGATAATTGTCGTAACTATCTTTGTGCTTAAAAAAATAAATGTTAAGTAAGAAAATTCTGTCTTTGGGAACCCCGGCATCACCACTCTATTTACTTGTCCTATTACATTTCTTTCTAAAGTAGAAGATCTCAATCCTCATGGCATATTAGAATCAAGTGAAGAAGCTATAAATAGTACTAAGTCACATAATTAAGGAACTTACAATTTCAGAAAAATTGGGACTCATTGTCTACAATACCCAGTCAATCCTAAAAATCCTGTCTTTTTATAATTTGTTTTAGATAATTTTGAATAGCCAACAATCTTTCCTGAGTTAATGTTCCATCTTCAGTTGACAAATCATTACAAAGGTAATGTACTAAAGCTTTATAGTTTTAGAAACATTATCCTCCTTCCTAGCAAATTCAGTTCCTTGTAATTTAACTGTACATGTGAGTGTGTGTATTTTATATGTCTATGTCTATGTCCATGTTGTGTTTATGCCTATAACTAATATATATGTGTGTGTGTTTCTTATAAGTAATAACTTTTTATAAATATAAGGACTACCTGTATACAAAACTATATTTATTGATCTACCTATCATCTCCTCTGTCTTTTCAGAGAGAGAAGAGAGACAGCTTGATTTAGAAATTTCTAAATCAGTGGAACATAGAAGAGTATCATCTACATATTGAATTAATAAAGATCAAAAAAGAATATATTTATCATTGGAATCCTGGTTCAAAACTGAGAGAAATATGATTAAGCCTCTGTAAAGCCTTTCATTTACTGTGTAAGTATGCTGTAAGTTCTCTTGAGTAAAGGCAAATAAATATTAACTCTCTTTATCTATTCATTTGGGACTCAAAAAGTGCTGAACACGGAACTGTCACAGTGAAAAACTTAGTCTCTGGAGAGACAGAAGCAAAAATGATATTTGGAGTAGACACTACCATATAGGGAGGTATTAAACTGACTACACATCTAGAACAGACCTACGCATTTGCTGTTGTTTGTTTGTTTACCACACACAAGCCAGGAAAGTTCCAGTAACTAGTGAAAAAGATGATTAATCCTTCATCAGAGTCAGTCACAGGAGGGCTGAGATCTTCTCCAGATTCATCCTAAAGAGGATTCCACGGAAGCTTTGAAAAAGGTTTAGAAGGATCCACTTGAACTTTCATAAGTTCAGTTCTTGGTGTTCTTTCCATTTCAACAGAAACTTTTGTCCATAAAGATTTCAAGGGGTTGGATATGGCTAAACTGGTTGGGCGTCCGTCTCCCATATGGAGGGACCCGGGTTCGATCCCCGGGAACTCCCAGTAAAAAACAACAACAAAAAAAAATTAGTAAGATTTCAGAACTGCATCAAACAATTGTTTCTTGAATCATAATTATGATAGGCATACAAATATCTAAATCATTTATAATTAGTTAAGAGCAGGAGAATTCTGTAAGTCCCTGCCAACAAATTCTTCTTTGAATTATTTCATGGACAATTCAATACACAAAGTAAATATCTGTATATTATATTTACTGGAGTAATTTCATGCTGACGGAAGAAGTATTATGCTAATGTTGTCCCAGGGTGATAGGTACAGGTAGAAACATAAGGAAAGATTTGGGGCTGTTAGAAATTCACATTCTTAAACAATACTTGGGTTTGTGGAAGAAAGTGATGTTATTTCTATGAAGAAATCTAATCACTATCCAATTATATTTCGATTTAATTACTTCTCCTTGAGAGTTCCAGGGAAGGACAGTGAGTATTTGGGTGCTAGATGCTCTTACAGCAATATTATTTGGTAGGTTTAGGCCATTGTAACTTTGTTCTTTTATTGTATTATTTTTATTTTGTTTGCTAATAGGGGATTTTGGCTCTTCCAAAGTCCTTTTTTCCTTGTAATATTTGCAAATATCCTTAGTAGTGTCCTTGCTTCTTAGAAGATGATACCTTGGTTTTATTTCTATTTTAGAGCCCTATTGTTTTTGCTGAAAAGCCCTAAGTTTGCTTTGGCTCTTAGCTTGTCAGTTTTCTAAAGACTTCCTGAAAATATCATCCAAGTCTGAAAAATCCCACTCCAATTTATTTTTTATTATATGCATCTTTCTGGTCTTAGTCCATTTTTCAAAACAGAAGACAACAATTATTTTACATCAGATACCGGAGCTACTTCAGAATATTTCTTGAAAGTCTCTTGAAGCCGGTGACAAAATAGTAGACTTCTGGTGAAGAGCTTGAGAATAGGACTGTTCCTTTATGAATTTAGAAGAGAAGGAAAAGAGTCAGAAGCTTTAAAAATAGGTGGTGAAGTTAAATCAGGGTATAGAATTTGGAGCAACAGAAAGACATGTTTCAGATGATTTGAAAGGTCGTTTTTTGTTTTGTTCTCACCATTTTAATCAAGAAAGGCCAGCCATTTAATATTTGATACTTCCTCTCTCTTCATTTCTAGAGTTCTTATGAGATATAGTATTATGTAAATGCTAAAAGCTTCTCAGAATGACAGCTGAAATTCTAAATAATCCTTGGTGAAATCATGCCATTTGCAAGATGATTACAAGATTATGGATAACAGTAAGAAAACATCTTGGATGCAGACTTTCTGCTAAAGGGAAGCTGTAGCTTAGAGACAGAGAGACTCACTTTGACACATAAATATGCACACAATATGTCATTACAGATAGTGTCTTGGACTCTTGATTATTTTTAACAAAGGTGTATATCCAATAGCCCAGAACTACTAGTCCTCCAAATATTGAAATGTTTCTCCAATGTTAAATAGGGTGAACTTTCTTTGGACACCAAAGACAGAGAATCTCATTAAATTTTTAAGGAACCCAGGCAAAGTTTGCTACCAGAATAACATATCATCCATAACTGTTAAGTCTCTGATACCAGCCAGAAAGTGACTTATCCACAATCTGTGCCACAATCTAATCCCTTAAGGGAGTTCCTTATGATATTCAACATAAGTCCACAAAAGAAGTAATGGAAAAGACAAGCAGTTCTGGTATTTGGTTAATAAAAGTAAAAGAATATGGTGAAATGGGAAAGTAGTATTTTATCATGGTGAAGACGTCTCTACCTCAATTTATTTTTGCTTCACAACTCACAAAGCCTCAGACTCAAGAAATACATGCAGGTATACATGGTCCAAAGACCTAAACATGATAATTCCTAGAATAGCAAAATAAATTCAGCTTGAGTCAGAGGCAAGTTCTCTATGAACATTTTCTCAGAGCTCACATCAGCATTTCTGGCACTCACCTACCTGTGACAATGACTGAGATGGGCAGGTATAGAGCACACTGGGCAAGGGAAACATGAGCTTCCACTCAGGATCTCCTCAATTCCAATGAACCAAGTGAACAAGCTCCTCAAGTAATCTCAGTAGAAACTCCATTTTTTAATGGAAATCATAGTCTACTGAAATCTGTCGAACAAAAATCTGAATTTATTAAAAATTTATTGCTTGATCAAAAGAAAATTTTCATAAGGAAATGCAGTTCTCACTTAACAAAGAATTGCAAAAAGTTATTTAGAATTTATGGGGGAAGGTAGTATTTAGGTTATATTTAAATGAAGTAGTGTTTTGAATTAAAGCAAAGTGAAATGGAGCTAATCACTAAAAGACTATGAGTTCAAGAACAAATCTGTTCATAAGTCTACTGATAATGAGGGATTGCATTTGAAATAGGTATTGATGAGTTTTGCAGCATCCTATGCAAGGATGAGGCATACCCTCCAGTATCCTTCAGGAAGGGGAAGATTTACAGGTCTTTTGTGTAAGTGTGTATCATGTCTTCAGACAAGTATTTATTTGTGCTCACTTTTAGATGAAAATTTCATTCAGGAGTCTTCCTTAACCTTCATTTGTGGATCAACCATGAAATTATAGGCTCATTGAGGACAAATATTTTACCCATTATGATATTTCTAAGAAATAAAATAATGTCTAGTATCTATTAGAAATTTGATAAATGTTTGTTTTAATAAATTGAAAGAATTGGATTTATAATATTAAAATTTCAGACTTTTACTAGATACTGTGAGCAATTTAAAGCAATTTCCATCTGCACATTTGTGTTATTTTTTATTTTCCCCAAGGAGCCTTCAGAAACAAAGAATTTTTATAATTTATTTATATTTTTGTATGTCCTATGTTATAAAGATTGTGAGCTCCACAAAGGCAACAATTATATCTGTACCACAGTGTCAATCCCAGAACTCGGTTCATATATTTTCATAGTTTTTCATTAATTTACTGAGTTATAACTGTGAAACAATGTGAACACATTTTAAGAGTATATTTTGATGAGCTTTGAAAAACTTATGCATCTTTTTAACAATCACATCAGAATGTTTTCGTGCACTCAAAAATTCTCTTTGCCATTTTGCAGGTAATCACCCTATCCCAGTTTCCAGGCAGCTACTGATTGCTTTCTGCCAACAATCTAGTAATTAACTTCTTTCTTTCTGGAGAAAAAGTGGTGAAAGGCAATGAGAATATATTCTCAAGGAATGTTTTCTTCTGAGGAATACCCAAACTCCTCTCTTTTCTCTGGAAATTTAAGATTGGCTCTGAGAATTGCCATCCAAAGAAAACACATACTTACATGCTATATATTTTTAAATACACAAATCCTTGCTATTTTATGACATTCATTTTCAATTTTAAGTATTTAGGCATCCCTCAGAGGACTCAGGACATGAATATGTTGTTATGATACATATTAGATTCACATCTGCTCAACTTAAATGAATTTGTCTATCTGGCATTTGGACCTAATGATCAACTGAACTTCTGACTTTTTTCCTCTGTTTTTCTTTATTGCATATATAATAACCTCTTAACATAATATGGAAAAATTCAGCTTTCTGTTTTAAAAATAATGGCTCCTGAAGAATATCTAATAACCAGGCTAGTAATGAAAGTAGTGAGATAATGAAAATGTCAAGAAAGAATGGTTCTTAAAAATACAATAGAAATGTGGTAGAAATGTAAAGGAAATAATGGCAAATTTAGCAATGGCATAAAAAAATCTTTGCATACTCTCTCAGGAATTAGGAAAAGGTGATTTGTAAAACTATTTCCAACAAATATTATTAATAACAAGATATATAAAATTTTATGAAAACCAACAAATATTATTAATAACAAGATATATAAAATTTTATGAAAATTGATAAATTTGATTCTCAAAAGCCATTATGTAGTAAAGAAATGGATTTATACAAACCTATCAAACTTTCACAAATTAAGAGGTTCTCAATTATTTCTTCCTATACCCTAAATAAATACTTATGTCTAGCTATAAGTAACTATTAATTTGACATTGTTCTTTTATTTTTTATCATGTATATAGTAGATATGAAATTATTAAAGAAATTATCCACTCAAGAGAAAAGATATTAGAAACCATTTGATCTGAATATCTAGACAGAAAATCAGTAAGGAAATAGAAGACTTAAATGATACTCTAAAGCTACTAGACTAGTAGACATGTATAAAACACTTTACCCAATAGCAACAGACTACTCATTCTTCTCTAGTGCAACATGGATCACACTCGAGGTTAGACCAGATGTTAGGTCACAAAACAAGTTTCAATGAATTTAAAAATATGGAAATCATGGTGTATTAGTCAGGGTTCTCTCGGGAAACAGAATCAGCAGGAGATATCTGTGAATAATATGGAACTCTAAAAAAGTCTCTCACGCGACCGTGGGGATGCACAAGTCCAGGTTCCTCAGGCAAGCTGCAAACCAGGGGCTCCTATGAAAGGTCGTTGATGAGCCTCTGGGAGAAGTTGCCTGTCCAACGATGAGCTGGGAAATTCTCTCTGAATGTTGAAATCACTTCCACTTCTAAGTCATTCAACTGATTGGATAAAAGCACCACCCATTGATAATGTAATCTCCCTGATTGATACAGATGTAATCAGCCATCCACGCAGTAAACTCACTGGTGATTGAAGTCCATAAATGCTCTTGTATTACAATTAGCCCAGTGCTTGCTGGAACAAACACCTGGACACAACTACTTGGCCGAGTTGACACATTAGCCTAACCATCACACATGGGAAGAATCTTCTCAGAACACAATGGATTGAAGCTAGAAACAAGTAATGGAGAAAGAATTAGAAAATTCACACATATGTGAAAATTAAAAAACAAATTCTTACACAACCAATGGGTCAAAGAAGAAATCACAAAAGATATTAGGAAATGTCATGAATTGAATGAAAAATGAAAACACTACATACCAAAACTTATGGTATGCAGCAAAGGCAGTGCTGAGAGAGAAATTTATAACTGTAAATGCTTATATTAAAATAGAAGAAAGAATTCAAATCAGAGACTTACTATCACAATGGGAGTAACTAAAAGACGAGCAAACCCAAAGTAAGCAGAAGGAAGAAAATAACAAAGAACAGAGCTGAAATAAATGAAACAGGATAAAAAACAATAGAGAGAATCAACAAAAAAAAAGTTGTTTCTTAGAAAACATGAATAAACAAACATAGGCTTGAACACGAATGAGTGTTAATGTAAGCTATGAACTCTAATTAATATTTATATTAATTATAATAATATTATAATAATAATAATAATAATAATAATATAATAATTATAATAATATTGCTTTATCAATTGTAACAAATATATGACACTAATGCAAAGTGTTAATATAGGGGGATCTGAATGTGGGGAGGGTATATGGAAGCTCTGTATTTTCTGTATGATTTTTCTGTAAACCTACAATTTTTCTAATAAAAATATAATAAAAAGGGGACAAAAAGAAAACAATAAAATACATTAGATTCTCAACTGAGAACACAGAATTAATGTTATACATAGTGAATTTGGTAAAAAATTAATATAAGCAAGCTATAATATAAGATGATTCCTTTAAAAATAACCTAATAAATCAGATGATGTTGCCTTTAAAATAAATGAATGATATCTTAGAAAATACATTATGTTTTCAAGGAGCTTACCTTTAGAATTCTCCTCATTCCCATGATTCCTTGAATCAATCAGGGTTTAATAAGGAGACATGTATCACACACACAAAAAAAAAACAGTAATTTGGACAGGGATAGTTTAACATAAAGAATATTTACTATAACAGAAGAACAATCATAGTCTATAGGGCTTCAATGACTATCCTAGAGTATTAGCCAAAGAGTGCTGATGCAAAGTACCAGAAATCTGTTGGCTTTAATAAAGGGTATTTATTTGGGGATAAAAGCTTACAGTTACAAAGCCCTAGAGTCTAACTCAAGGTACCATAAGAGGTACTTTCTCACCAAAGTCTGTTGCCGTGTGTTGAAGCAAGATAGTCACTGATCTTTGCAAGGGTTTGGCCTTCCCTTCTGTGCTGCCTCTCTCTCAGCTTTGGGCTGGTATAGGGCTTGTCTCTTTAGGCTTGTTTTCTCTCCTGGCATAGGGCTCGTTTCTTCCCGAGACTTCTATATCAGTCTCAGTTGTTCTAGTCTCTTCCCAAGGTCAGCTGCAACCTATCAGGCAAATGGCTCATCTCTCTCCAGGGCCCCAGGATAAAAACTGACAGAGATCTCTCTCTCCCCTGTGTCTCCTTGAGTGAGTGCCCATTTATATTGGCCCACAAAGAAGGTGGGAACTCAACCTGAGTCAATCTGAATTAACAGGTAATTTAATTAAGGGACCCCTCCACTGAATCCAATATAATCAAAAGGTATCACAGCCAGGAGAATAGATTACTTTACAAACATTATCTTTTCTCTTTTGAGGATTCATAAAACAATCTCAAACTGTTGCATCTAGTGTTGTCAGATTGTTCAGGCACACCTAGCTTTATTGCACTTCACTTTATTATGATTCTCACATATTGTGTATTTTACAAATTGAATGTTTGTGCAACCCTCTGTCAAGTAAGTTTAACAGCACCATTTTCCAACAGCATGTACTCACTTCATGTCTTTGTGTCACAATTTGGTATTTCTTTCACTTCAAACTCTTTCATTATTATCATATTTGTTATGGTGATTGGGGATCAGTGATCTTTGATGTTACTATTGTAATTGTTTGAAAGTACCACAAGCCCCCTCCCATATAAGGCAGCAAACTTAATTGATAAATGTTGAGTATGTTCTGACTGCTACATGGACCTACCATTTCCCCATTTCTCTCCCTCTTCTTGGGCCCCTCCTATTCACTGAGACACAACAATATTGAAATTAGACTAAGTAATACCCTACAATGATCTCTAAGTGTTCAAGTTGCAGAAGAGTTGCATGCCTTTCACTTTAAATCAAAAGCTAGAAATGATTATACTTAGTGAGGAAGACATATCAAAAGCCAAGATCGGGGGGAAAAAAAGCCAAGGTAGGGGGAGAAGATGTAGCTCAGTGGTTGAGCACTTTCCTCCCATGTACGAGGTGCCAGGTTCAATCTCCAGTACCTCCCTTAAAAAAAGAAAGCCAACATAGGCTGAAAGATAGCCTCCTGTACCAAACAGTTAACCAAAGTGTGAATGCAAAGAAAAGTTCTTGAAGGAAATTAAAAGTGCTACTCCAGAGAACACATGAATGATAAGAATTCATGGGAGGAGGTCAAAATACCAACATTTGGAAGGAGTTTGGAAGAAGTTGATTCCAAACCTTATTCATGGGTGACTTTGAAGGGTTCAAGATTTCAGTAGAGGAAGTAACTGCAGATGTGATAAAAATATCAAGAGAACTAGAATTAGAAGTGGAGCCTGAAAATGTGGCTGAATTGCTTCCATCTCATAATAAAACTTGAATGGATCAGGACTTGCTTCTTATGGATGAGCAAAGAAAGTGGTTTCTTGAGATGGAATCTACTCCTGTGAACATTGTTGAAATGGCAACAAAGGATTTAGAATATTGAATAAGCTTAATTGATAAAGTAGGGGCAGTGCTTGATGGATTGACTCCAATTTTGAAAGAAATTTTCTTGTAGATAAAATGGTATCAAACAGCACCACAAGGTACAGAGAAATCTTTCATGAAAGGAGATTTCATCAATGCAGCAAAAGTCTTGTTGTCTTATTTTAATACATTGCTACAGCTACCCCAACCTTCAACAACCACCACCTTGATCAGTGAGCAGCTGTTGACATTAAGGCACCAACAAAAGTTCACAACTTGCTCAAGATTCAGATGATGGTTAGTATTTTTTAACAATAAAATAATTTTAAGTAAGGTTTGTAGGTTGTGCTTTTAGTTATAATCCTATTGCACACTTAATAGACCACAGTATAAACAACTTTTATACGCACTGGGGAACCAAAAACTTCATGTGACTCACTTTAATGTGATATTGGTGTTATACCTCAGAACCCACAATATTTCCAAGGTATGTCTGTATTCAAAGAAGGAACAAAGTTAGAAGCGTGGCACCATACCCAACACAATGACTGAGATTTTATCAGGTGAGTGTGGCTGTAACCTGCTGGATTGCAGAAAAGTGGCTAGATTGCACACACCTGGGGTGTGTGGTGTTGCTGTAGGGAGGTCTTCATTGAGGTTAATGTTAAACCATTGCCAGGGCTGTGAGCTCACTAAGGTACTGCTTACTATGTGTTTGTGGCTAGGCAAAAATGTAACTAGATGCCCACATACACAACACATGGGGCAGTGAGAAAGGAGGAAAGAGAATGGAAGTGGAAGCACACTAGAACCAGGAACAGAAACCCTTTCTCCAGCCATGTATCTCCATCACTATACTGACTAAAGTTAACATTGTTCTCTCTGCATAGGAGAAAAGCTTAAAGGGTCTAGCTCCATTATTGCAGAATAGATAGGAAAGACTGGATTTGAAGCTGATAGATAATAAATTTGAAGATGGCAGTTAAATGGTCCTTTAGAGGTATCTAATATGATTCCTCCCTTTCTACCACACTGGGATAGCAGAGAGAAATCCCTGACTATAATTTTGAGTCCCTGGTTCCATCTATGCCTGACATAAACTTGGCTACAGGATTGCCATTTCCTCTCAGTAATATTATTCTTTTGGCTGTATCTAAGCTGCGTTGTCTTTCTGCCATTTGTACCTATAATTAGTCCTATAGTAATCTTTGCTTTATCTAATATTTTGGCATTAAGTGAATTATCCTCTTACTCTTATAATCTTATTCTTATAGTGTTATATTTTATAATCTTATAATTTGTTTTAAAACAATGTATATTTGCCTCTTCCTTGGAAGCTATGTAGAGTAACAATATCTATAATGTGCTTTATTTTTATCTCTTCACCTATTTTTGCCTACAGAGAAAGAACAATGTTTTGTTGACACACAGTTGTATCTGATTTCCATCATATTATTTCTTGCAGTGTCTCAGTTGGAGATGCCAGAGCTTTATAGCAAATGCAGAACACTATAATTAATCCCATTCTAGTGTTCTAAGCTAAAAAAAGTATAAAAGTTATATCACTTTTCCTATAAACACTTCTCTTTCTAAATGACTCCGACCAATGCAGCAATTATCCATCCATTCACAATATATTTCTATGCCCAGACTAACTGTCAGGGTAAGAAAACACAAATCACTTTAGGTTAAAATTAATAAATGAGAAGTTTTGAAGATGTATCTGTAGTTCAGATAAACGGAACCACTATTAAATTCTATACTTTTAATATGTAAATTATAAAAATCAGCACAAAATTACTTAATACCGACTATGTATAAGCAATCAATTTATAAGGCATCTAAGATCTCCCATCTTTGAATAAGAAGTGTGTCAGAATGTATTATGTATTATATACCAATAATTTTTCCAGATACATGATCTCTTTTAAGAGACTTGAGACAATTGTTTTAAATCAAGTACTATTTAAATCAAGTACTATCAAAGAAAAAATAATTCTTTATTAAGTACTCCAGAACTAGAGCAGACAGTGATAAATGGAGATATAATTTTGGACAAATACTGCAATTCCTTGCAAAATATGGTCATTCATGTAATTAGTGTTCATTTAATTCAGCTTCCTGATTTTGTAATTGGAGTGAATCCCTAAATCACAGAGAGGTTACTTTTTTAAAGATCATATTCCTGGTTATTATAATAGCTAGAAAATAAGTACTATGTGCCTGACTCACTCTCTAGATGGTCTATTTTCTACAAGAGTGTAGAATACAGACCTAATAAATGAATAAAGAAAACATGATGGTCAGAGGTCAATGACCTCTAAAGGCACCTTTCAAATACTTAGTCTTTCTTTGTTCATTGGTAGGGGAATTCTCATTTTCAGGACTTATGCACTGTTTTCTACCACTTCACATGTCTGATTTTCTCCATCTCTAGGGCACACTCACCCTCTCTCTGTATGTGTGTGTCTGTGTGGGCTTTAATCATCTCTGTTGTAGTTTTGAAAATGAGGGATCCACAATAACTTTCAAAAGCGAGGTCTATAGAAGAGGAACATAACCTATTCATCTCTGTTATCCTCTGTGTAGCAGTGGACACCAGGGTCGTATTTCTTATGTTTGCTCTCATCTCAATTTTCCTTGGCATCTTTTGAATTCTTATGTTTGTCCCCCATAAACATATAAATGCAATGAAAGAAAATAGGTACATTCAATAGACACATTTCTTTTGGTAATTTTTTTTTTTTCTGTTGAGAATAATCAATGTATTCTAAAACATAGAAATAATTTTTCTTCAAATATTTTTAGGTTAAAATTTTCTTTATTTGTTCTTTATTCATGGAAAAGAGAACAAAGACTACTAGAGAAATGGATTAAATAAAAAGAACTATAAACCAACAATAAAAAATATAAACAATTTTACATGGTATACTTTAAAATCCACAAAAATTGTAGAGTGAGTACTTTCTGTCAAAGCTCTGATGTGTCTGAAAATTTACCTTACACAAAAGTTAAAATGTTAACCTGTCACAGTTTTATGTATTTTGATAGACTTGAGATCCTGCAGATGAAGGACAATACTCATTACTCACAGCAATAGCAATAGCCCAAGTTTTCATATCAGAATTTTTGTGCAGGTTTTCTGAGCCACCATTCTCACAGGGTAACATGAATAACTCCATGTGACAGCTGCACACAGTCATTTGTGTTAAAGAAGAGGAATGTTCAGCTCAGAGAACCCAAATGAGCAATGGACAGTAAACATGCCTACCCTTTGGTCTGGAGAGATACACTACACTCTCTTCCAACGTTGCTCATTATTCAAACTACCTTGAAAGTAATTCAGAATAAAAAGCAAGTAGTGCCTCACTTATAAGGCATGTAGCAAAGTGAGAGAAACATGGATATTTGTCTCCCAGCCCCTTCTACCTTATCAAAATGTTTTCTCAAGATCTCCTCCTAAGATACAGTACTTTATTGGAAACATTTGAAGATGGAAAGAAGAAAAATTGAATACAGATGATTTGAAAACCAGTTTGTCATTTGAAGCTAATGAAATAGGAAAGATATACTACAAACATATAAAATAAAGCTAGGGTGGCCAAAGTTGGAATCCTTTTGTTCTCTAGGCATGTTCCTCTTCTGTTATTTCTCTAATTTAATTTCTAGGGGACTGTACCAGCAACTCTCTTCAAAGATCTTCCCTCAGCCTACAAGTGCCATTTGGTTTACACAGCAGTGTTGGAAGAGTCTAGGCTTTTGTGTTACCTGATGACTGCTCTTAGCCAGTAATTGCTTGGTGCTTGAATGGAAAAATCAGCTTCTGTGCTTCTAATCAGGACAAACACTGAAGTGGAGCTTACATTTCCAAGTTTACCTGAGGGATCAGGTTAAATTTACCTTCCTTGGGACTTTCTGGAGATCATATCCTTCTTGACCTCTTCTCTTAGGGTTCCTGCTTTCCCTATTCTTTTCCTAGTTTCTCCTGGATGTACTTTTTCAATAACTCACTTTCACACAAATTCTTTTCTTGTATTCTGTTTCTGGAAAACTATCCAAAGAAAAGCTGAAAAGATTAATGATAATGATAGCTAAACTGTACTGAGTGCTCATTGAATGTTGTGGTAACCATTTTATATTTACTAACTTATTTCATCCTCACAAAAGCACTATGTAGTAGGTATTATCGTAATTCCATTTTACTTATGAGAAAGCTGAGGTTCAGCGAGGTTAACTAACTTGACCAAATCCCAAAGCTGCCATACAGCTCCTGCAATTGAGTTATGGAATTGAATTATGGAGAGTCAAAAGAATTAAACAGAAAATCAAGGAATACTTAAGAGGCAGGTGTTAATTCATCCTAATATAACAATGTACAGAAATATTTATAAATATATCTTAATATTCCAGTATTTTTCCTTTCAGTTTTATATTCTCTTTGCCTTTTTTTTTTCTTTCTCATTTCCAGTATAAATATAACTAGTTGGGGTGCAGGATCTGAGCCTAACATAATGCTAGGTGATGTAACCTATGATATTTGCATACAGTTAATGAAGTTCCTAAATTTTCTCCAGTAGGTAGAAGCCTCTGAAATGCACCACTCTTAAGTGTCTAAGAACACATTCTTTGCAAGGGAAAGCATAAATTTCCAGGGACAATGATGAAAGACTCAGTTAACCCTAGGACTCCTAGAACCAAATCATCTAGATGGATATCTTGCTAAATTCTTACTTGAGGTGCTGATTAATGCAGACACAAATTTCTTGATGTAATATCATTGTATCATCAACAATTAACATGAATCACTTGATTAATCCTTGAATAAGTGAGTCTTATACCTACTCTCCTACTTTTGATATGAGCTTTCACCTTTATTTTATTTTATTTTATTTATTTATTTATTTATTTATTTATTTATTTATTTATTTATTTTTAAGATTTATTTATTTATTTATTCATTTATCCCCCCCCTTGCTGCTTGTGCTCGCTGGGTCAGCTAACCATGCCGTGCGGGCAGGCCTGCCTTCACCAGGAGGCCCTGGGAACCCAACCCGGGGCCTCCCATATGGTAAACAGGAGCTCCACTGATTGAGCCACAGCCGCTTCCCTCACCTTTATTTTATGACTGTACCTGTGTGGATGAGAAAAGGAATAGAAAGCCTCCAGTCCATTCCTGAAGCTACCTTTCCACAGTTAAAAGTTCAATATGCTGGGATGAATGCCATATCTAATCAAAACAACAATTCCAAATGATTTTATAAACTAAAAATGCCAGAAGTTATAGTCCACTATTAAAAAACAAAAAACAAAACAATAACAAGGACACAAGGACAGCCTCTGTTTTCTGAGAAACAATATATTAATCCTGCCATGAAGCATTACCATTATGTTGATTGGTCGATAAAATGGTAAAGGGAAAAGTTAAATTATGTTATTACTTGTAGAAGATTATATAATGTGTAATTGAAAATGAAAAATAATATTTTTGACTTTGTGAAACAATAAAATTGTGACTGATTTCAATCTGAACAGGTTTCCTTGAAGCACATGAAATGATAAGGGATATAGAATAATTGACTATCATGGTATGATATCAAGTAGCATATATTCTATATATTGAAATTTATTTTCATTGTGAATTGTAAAAGAACAAAGAACAGATTTCTTAAATAGTGTTAAAATATTAGACCCTTAAAATATATCTCGGGAAATGGATGTGGCTCAAAAGGCTCGGCGTCCGTCTTCCATATGGAGAGACTGGGGTTCGATCCCCGGTACCTCCTGCTAAAAAAAAAAAAAAATATATATATATATATCCCTTATATCTACAGACAATATCGATCAATTAATGCTTTTTTGAATTATGAGTACACACAATCATATTTCATATTGTATAGCATGATAGTATTATCTAGCTTTTGTTATATAATAAGTTTTCCTCACATTCAACTGTAACCGAAAAGAAAAAAAATGAATTATTTTATTAAGGCAAGATTCAAAGTCATATTTGTCTTACTAGATATATATTTTTTAATTATCACTTTAATTGGATATCATCAATGAATAACAGGAAACTAAAGAATTTGAGCCAAAAGGATACTCAGGACATATGTCCAAATCCTTAAATTAGTATATAAGGGCACTAAATTGCATGTAAATTAATTGATTTATAATTGGATTTATACTTAGTCAATTTTTACATATTTACAGAGACCTTTGACTTCATTATAGAATGTAAAACTATTTTTTGTAATTCTTACAACCATAGCTCCATCTTTCATTGCCCCTTCATAAACATCATAAATATTCTAAGATTTGCTTATTACTTTCTTGCCCAAGTTTTTTCTTAAATTCAATGCAGTATAGCCATTATGCCTAACAATCTATTGAAACTACTGTATCAAACTAATTAACAATGACTTAGATCATTATATAAAAAATGCATTGTTCTTATTTACTTAAACACCTAACACTATTGACAACTCCTACCATAGGGTGTTAACTTAAAACTGCTTTGGGAGTGGATGTAGTTCAGTGGTTGAATGTCTGCTTCACATGTACAAGGTCCCGGGTTCAATCCCTTGTGCCTCCTTTCTATTTTTCCCTTGGTACTATAATTCTTTACCTTAACAATAGCTCTCTGAAACCTTCTTCTCTGTATCCTCTATAGAATCTTTTTCTACTGCCCAGGCTTAATTATTGGTGTTTACAGTTTTTTTCTAGAATCTGCTTTTCTTTTTAATCTATACACTCTCCCTGGAGGTACTCTCAAACACTTCTAAGACTTTAAGTGAACAGAGTGATGATTCCGAAAAATTACTCTCTTAGACTTATACAATAGATTCTTTCTTAAATGACCTGTATTTAACCATCTTCTCAGAGTGGTTGAATTTTTTTTTTTTTTTTCTATAAAACTGATTCCCAAGGTATAATGTGAAGGAAGCTATTAGCCTATTCTGTAGAGTGCCAATATACTTACCTTCCCATATGTTGATAATTTGCTTATCAACATTCAGATTTGTTTGTTTCCAAATTACTTTGGGCATATTGCATTTGTTATTAAAACTGCATAATTTAATTCAAAGGTAAGTAAAATGGTTAAATAGTTCAAAAAATAGCTTATTCTTATCAAAACAATATTTAATGCTTTAGAATATATAAATTAAGTTTCTAAATAAGTTCTGTTAACCATGCCACAGGTATGGGAAATAATATGACTGGAGAAAAATAAATAATTAAAATACACCGTATTATGATTTGTTGAGTCATATAATTGTCTTCACTGTACTTAAATAAGCTTGGAAATCATAGATTGTTTATATGAGTGTGGCTTATATAAGAAAGATATCCAATAACTACTAAGGGCACATACAAATTTAAAGAAAAGGTCTTGGACCTATAGTACAATATTTCTGAATTTAATATAAAATATGATAATGTGAGTTAATATATAATACATAGAATCAATATGTGCTTCCCCACTTTAAACAATTAACTGACAACAAACCAGTTCTGATTGTTTTACATAAGAAAATTTCCATAATGTACCAAACTATTTACAAGATAGCTTTCTGTGGATATATTCTAGTCAGCTCAAGTTTATTATATCTAAAAATTAAGTATATTTTCTTCCATCACCCTAAGAGGGCTCCAATTCTTGCTAAATTTCTTCTACTCTTATCTTCTGTTTTCCCTTTATTTATGAATGACCACATCAATCTAATTGCCCAAGCCAGAACTTAATTTTATTTTTAAACAGTCTTCCAAAAATATATATATAATAAAACATTTAAAAAAAAAAAAACCCTATTTTCCAAAACTCTCCCCATAAAGCCAATTCATAAATAGCTCTAGAATATCTGTGCATTTTCCACCATCTCTTTGGCAACCATCCTAATTCAAACCAACATTATTTCTAATTGCTTGCTGCAGCTTGCAACTTCCTTTGCTCTTCTGACTTCCTCACCATCCCCACCCAAAATCAAGCACAAAAATCTGTGCATACTAATTCACTGTTTTTCACTGCTGCCTCTCCACATCCTAGTGGAGTGTCTGGCATATATTAGACATAAATGACCATAAAAGAGGTAAGTTTGCCTGAACTAGGTAACCAATTGAACAAGCATCTCAAAGATCAGAATAGGGTAGTCATAGCCTGAAATTATATTATTGGACATAAATAGATATCCCCTTTCCTTCATCTCTGATGTTGACAACAAGGGAACTTGGATAAGCATTTATTCAATTATTTACAAGCATAGTGACCATGAAAAAATATGGTCACCCACCCACTCCCTTATTCTGGAAGACTGAAGGAAACATGAGTTTTATTGATGACATGGAAATGAAAGTTTTCTTATAGTTTTCAGAATAGTTAAGGATTTCGTTCCATCTTTGACTGTAATGTAACTGTGAATATATTCCTTTCCTCTTGATTGTGACTATGGAAAGAGAGAGTAGAATCGTATTAAGGGGATAAAGTTTAGGAGTTACAGACAGTGACCAGCTAGTAGTCCTTGGGAATCATGTGTGTATGTGTTCTACAAACTCACCCTGGACTTCCTAAGGACTTGGAATACCAAGGTCTCTAGCTATGTACACCTGTGGAGGTAGGAGTGATGATGACCAACAGAAAGAATCCTACCAGTGTCTTCCTTGGGTGCTAGTCCTAACCAAATGATGTGAACTTCAGACACTGTATTATTTGATGAAGCAGTAATAGTATGGTGTGAAATGTCTTCCTATATGTAGCAGTCAGTATTCTTCAAAACAGGATGAAGATTCAAAGGCACTTTGAGAGGAATGCAATACATTTGGATTCAAGTGAGCCTGGTTACCTACTAAAACATTACCTCCTTGTGAATGGCTTAATTTCTTGCCAGGGGAATTCATATCAGTGCTGATTCTAACACTTTCATTCCCTCTTTGTAAACCCTTTCCTCCCTCAAAATGTCCTAACTTTTCAATTAAGAAAGTCACACACTTGTTATTCTTGGAAGACATTGTCAGACAGTGCAGCGTAAAAGCAATGTGGCTGTCCCATTTCACCTCTTGACTGTTACCTTGGAGAGAAAAAGTAGCATACTGGCAATGAGACAATGTCCAGGGGTCCGGGCAGTTGCCAACAGGCAGTACAATGAGCACTAGATCTCGGGACAGGAGAAGAAAAACATTCTGTACTGTGAAGCAGCTTCCAACTAATAATTTAGGAGATTTCAAAGATTTTTTAAAAATTCCACTTTCACTCACTAAATTTGGAGTTCTCAAGTTGTAGGTGGATTTAATTTTAAATCTGTGTATAGAAATACTAAAATATGTATTTTTTTCAGGAGAGTTTTTTTTTTTATACTGCATTTAAAACTCTTTTATTCATAGCCAATTTGAACATCTTTACTGTTAGTAAACTATCATTCCAGCCAAAATGGATAAAATAGTTCTGAACATAGATGGAGACTCTAAGAACCTGACAGTATAACTATAATGAGCTTTAATAGCTACCTCTAACTGTGGCTACATTTACTAGTATACAAATTCTATCTTCTCATTTTTCTACAGTCCTTTCCATGGTGACATACTTGGGCAGAGATTATCTATATAAGAGAACAGTGTTATACCAAATGAATACTGGAGAAACATTTTCTCAATATCACAAATAAATCTTTGTTTAAAAATCAAAAAGGACAGTGTCAAAATAGTGTTGTATATTAGCATAGCAGATTGGCAAGCACATAATCCTTGGACATTACAAAATACAATTATACTGGCTAATGTCTGAAAATGTATTTAAGATATTACATTGTGGTTTGCACTACCTGAAAAATAATATGTGTTCACAAAGGTCATGGTATATACAGACAGTTATACTGCAGAAAATAACACATTTCTCATCTCAGTAGAACATATTAACATTTCTATCTTTTTTTTTCAGTATAACAGTTTTGGGAAAGTGAAGCCATTTAATAAAACCTATAATCTATTTTTAAATAGACATCATTTTGTCTTGAAGATTGATTCCCTACCAACTCAAATAAATTAAATAGCTGCTTATAAAATCATTTCGATTAAAAAATAAGTTGCATGTGGTAAGCAGATTAGTTGCAGCTCAAAGCATTAATGTGAAACTTAGTTGCTTTTAAATGTATGGCAAATTTAATATAGCCTATATAATTAAGGCAGTTTCATATGTTTTTTTTAAACATTTATCCCTGAATTTAAACTGTTGTAACTCATGAGGGCTCAGACCAGAGATATCATGGAAATTTGTTCAAAGGAGGATAATGGGCAATGTTAAGTCAATAAGCACTTAGGAGTAGCATAATAAACTCAGGTGCAGAGGTTGGCTTTAACAAGTAAAACTAAAAGGATGAAGAAATTGTGTCTAGGTAGCAAGATTAGGCATAAATTCAGTATAACAAGAGGTTTGATCAATTGTGGCAACATGACAAAAGCAAATCCCAGGCAGGAGTTGTATTCTTGAGGTTACAAGTTAGTGCTGACAGGGGCTAGGAAGGAGCATAAGGTATATTCTAAGTGCTAGAGAAGAACATGGACTAAGTAGGGTAACTAAGAAGCTTATGTGATGAGGTTTTTCAGTTAGAAGTCTAGTCATTGAACTAAGCTAGTGAAGCAAGAGGAAACTGACTGTTTCATACATGAGCATGCAAATTTTATCCTTGGCACACTGAATCATAGTTCTGGTAGGATATAATGAAAATTAAGGTCTGAATAGAGATTCCAGCTATGGGAAATTAAATGTTGAAGAGAATGGGAGAATCTATTTGGAGAAGCTGGAAGTGTTAACGGAAAGCTTGTCATCAAAGTTCCTTCACATAATAAGTTAGCATTTCTCAAAGAATTTAGGCTTTCTTCCTCTCATTGATAAAGATATTGAAAAATGAAATGAAGAAAGTGGTAATTAAAATAGTCTTAAAATAATCAATACAAACTAGATATGGGAGGCAACAAGAGTAAGAAGCAAAGAATGAATTCTTTGAAATTCAATTTCAATTTCATTTTCAGTGCATTGAAATCTATTTTTAAAAATCTAAAATACATAGTTTAATAAATGGTGTGGAGATAATAAAGGTAAGAAAAAATCCCCCATGAAAAATGTTAGGATATAATTAATAACAAAACATAGCAATTAAACCCAAAACCTTTTTAAAAGGAAAATATTAGTAAAATAGGTAAACACAGATATTCAAAATAAGTATTACCAAAAAATAAAATTAATTAGATTATTTAAAAGTAAGATTGAAAGAGAAGACAAACTGGCTAAACTTAGTTTTCTAAGAAGAATTTCCAGGATCAGGTAGATTCCAGAACTCAGATTTCAACATCTGAAAGTTCAGAGCAGGTGACAGTTCTACAAGATGCCTTGATGAATAAATAAAAGGATCTTGCTGTGAGCGTTTGGCTTAGTGAGTAATGGTGCCATTGTGTGAAGAAAAAATGGCTTCTTCTTCTGGATCAATGCAACCCATGGTGGGTGGAGAAAGGGGCACAATCTGCAGGACCGACAGAGTATGAGCTAGGTTTCAGCCAGACTTCATACTTCAAGCAAACTGCATAACCTTCTAACATTGCTGCCTTTAAAGCAGTACTGTGGGCCTCAAACCATAATGTACGTAAGCTTTAAGCCTTTAGCCAAATGTATTTGTGAGAGAAGATCAACAGCTTATTGGAAAGCATCCTTGGTAGTAACTTTCTCTCCCAATGACACACAAGTGACAGTGGCTAAGCAAGAAACTAAGTAAAGAAAAACAGCAGACACAAAGATGAGGAAATGGAGAATATGGGACAGCGGAACCAGGGTATTAATGAATATAAATGAAATGAATTTAAATTCATAAATAAATATAAATTTAATCTCTTTTGACTTTTGAGGCTTGACTATTTGAACCACAAGGGTGGTTTCTCTACCCCTAAAAGCAAGTTTAGTGTCTGGCAGATATATTAACAATGTTTGATAACCGATAATATTGAGATGGATGATGATGATAGATAGATAGATAGATAGATAGATAGATAGATAGATAGATAGAT
>JAKSZT010053929.1:53818877-53861334 GCA_026826555.1 Tolypeutes matacus
GATAGATAGATAGATAGATAGATAGATAGATAGATAGATAGATAGATAGATAGATAGAGATTAGACAGATAAATAGATAGTACATAGAGACTAGATAGATGATAGATATAGATAGATAGATGATAAATAAATAGATATAGAACTAAGATAGATAAGTGGATAGAGTGAATAGAGTGAAGCTTGTGCCTTCCTCCTGGGTCAAGTGACTTTCATTTTTGGTTATAGAATTATATTTTAAATGATCCATAAATTCCATTAAAAGTAATCTCCATGCTAAACAGTATTTTGAAATCATAATTTTTTGTAAAGTATCTTTTTTATTTAGGCTGGTTTAGGACAAGTTTGGCATAAAACCAGATAACATTTCTGTAACTCTGTAATACACTTTACATGAATTTTAATTTTATTTTTCTGACTCATTTTATTTCCTCATTCAACAAACTTTTATTAAGTGCTTTCTATGTATCACTTACTACATTACCTTAAAGAGCTCTTAATCAAGTGAATTTGACAAGCAAACCAATATATTGAACAAAGTGAATACTTTATAACAAAATTTGTGCACAGGATGCCATGAGAGACTAGACGGAGAGTAGCTCACTCATCTGGAGACGGAAGGAACCTGGAGAAAGAGTCCTTTAAAAGAGATTGACACTCAAGTTAAATTTTAATTTATTAGTGATTATCCAAGTGAAAAAAATAATATAGAGGAAAGTATTTCAGGAGAATAGAACTTGTTCACAAAAGCTCAAAGATGATTGAAACTGAGTTATTAGAATGGTCAGCCCAGAAAAGTCCTGGAATGGATGGTCATGAGTAGGGATTTCCCATGACATAGTAGGGAGTTTGATGTTAATCCTGAGAGTAATTCATAGGAATTGAAGTACAGAAGTATCATAATGAGATTGCATTTTAAAAATGAATACCTTGAATGGGAGACTGGGGAGAGTGGAGACACTTTTAGAGTTTGAGAGACCATTTCAGCAACCCAGCCAATATACTACTAGGTGTAGAACTATAGAGAGAGTGTGTTAGGGGGTGGGGGGAGGCGGGGAGTTGAACAGACTTTGAGAAAACTTTTAAGGACTATCAGCCAAACAGATTTGTTGATTTATTTGATGTGGGGGTAAGAGCCTGGTATCTGATTTGGATACCAGATTTCATTATAGTGGCATTCACAGAGCTGAGAAACACAGGAAAAGGAACAAGTTTCCATCGTGTTGATGAATGATGATGAGTTTTGTTTTGAACTTATTGATTTTAAAACATTTGGCAGGTATCTATGCTGAAATGCCCCGTGGACAGTCTTCAACTCAAGAAACAACTTGGACATATAATGTCTACAATGAAGTTAAGAGAAAATATCAGGGAAAAAATAAAGGATAAGAACAAGAGGTAAGAGCTTAACAAGCAGGATAATAGTCAGAAGATGAAAAGAAGAGAGAATAAATATGCATTTTTTTTTTTTTTAAGATTTTATTTATTTATTCATTTATCCCCCCCTTGCTGCTTGTGCTCGCTGGGTCAGCTAACCACGCCGCACGGGCGGGCCTGCCCTCACCAGGAGGCCCTGGGAACCGAACCCGGGGCCTCCCATATGGTAAACGGGAGCCCTACTGATTGAGCCACAGCCGCTTCCCCTAAATATGCATATTTTAAAGTCAAACCCTTGGTTTGATTTTTAATAGCCAAAGCAACAGTCCTGCTCTGACGGATTAAAAGCAAACTGGGTCAGCATTCCCCAGTAGCTATCCTCATCTATTTTTCTCTTCAAAGGTAGTTTCACATATTTTGCTTGGGTGGGGGAAGTATCATGCCCAAATTTAGTTCCAATTTTTAGAATATATCGTAGAGCATTTGAAATGCCATTGCTTGTATTAATATTTTTTTTATGATTTGTCAATCAAAGAATGATAGATGCAGTCTTTCATAACCATTCTTAAGGCAAACATTTAAATTAATGATTATTATGGCAAATAATAAAGAAATTAAATGGCCTAGTTTTCCCTTTTTTATCAGTTAATATATAATTCAATATAGATTTTTCTGATAACACACTTTCATGCTTAAAATTATTTAGGGATATTCCATTCCTATTGCAGCGATGGGAAATAGTACTTGTCAATACAACATCACTTAGAAAAGTTGCTCTCCCTTCATAGGGAATCTTTAGCCTCTCTAATGCTGGACTTATTGGCAGGTTGCCATAATCACCTCATCATTTGCATATGGTGAGGTGGCTCTACTCCAGCAGGAATGTAGACTTTGTCTTTTCAAATGACATGGACAGGGGCAGGTACACATTAGAAAACTTTCTTGGGAAAAGTGGGCTGTTCCCTCGTTTTTCTATCAACTAATTCCAATCTTTGGCATGCATAGAAGCACTGAGTGAACAATAATGCAGAGATCATTAAATATAATGCAGAATTTGGAAGTTGACTTGGAAATATGATAACACCATGACCATTGGACACTTCCAGATTCTCCATTGCTCTTAGGAGTATGTCCAGATAAGGGTTGTATTTATGTTACTCATCCCAAATTGTTAAATAATAATTAATTATTGATTAAAATTACACCTATCTTTAATTCATGTCAGCTTTCTTATATATGTATATTCCCTGCAACAATCTACTACCAGCATAATAAATTTGAGAATTTTCAGGGGCAAAAATGTTATAAGTACTTATATTGGTTGCCATTCCTTGTCAACTGGTACTGTTTTACAGTTCCTGGAAGAATAGTTAGTACTTTGTATGTGTTTTACTTTCTTTCCTCACAATTATTAGCATTACTTTTAACATAAATTTCTGTGGATTAATGTCTAAAGAGAAGAACAATTGTTTAGGAAATACAGTTTGTTCTGAATTTAAGCAACATCGGCTGAAACAGAAGATCAAATGGACCTATTACACTTATCTGAAAGACAGTATCCTAACTTAAATATCAATAAAGCTCCAAAGATATTTTGCAGAGCCTCTGAGGTTCTGAGATGCTACTGAACAGGGGAAACAAAACCAACACCTACCGTTACTGAAAATTCATAAAACAGTGAAAACCAACTAAAAACAAAAGTTAGATTTACTAAATAGTTAACAAAAATTTATTGCAAGAGATAATTTTTCACTGAATTTACAGTTTCAAGGAACATGGTACAAAACATAGTGCCATCAGCTTTGTCTAAACATTATATAGGTGCAAATACACAAAGATTAAAAAACCAAAGAGCATACTTTACAACATAAATTACAGTACTATAAATATATTTTATGTATATTATACATACTCTTAAGACATCATTTTAATATACAGCATATATTGTATTATTTTCAAACTATTCAGTGCTTTAATAATATATATATCAGAAACTTAAGAATATATTTGCATCATTACACTTACAGTAAATGATTTCAAAATCAACAAGGCCGTCTTTTGGCCAGTTTATTTCCACCATTTAATATAGAGCCATGTATCCACTTAGCTGACATTTATGCATATCACAACAGTTTTCATGTGGGTTTTCCTTTCTCCTTTATGGTAATGACTAGAAGAGAGGTTGCAAAGGGATGACACTAGGGTGTGGGGAAAGCAGTGAAGGGAAGAGTGCATGGGGTAAAGGTGGGAAAGCCAGATGGCTAGGATGAAGAACTGAAGCTGGAATGATTGGCATCTGAGGAGGAGCAACAAGAGTTGGATAGTTCCCAGGACAGAGCCTAGGTCCTACTGAGAGCTGAGGTAAGGATGTTCTGGCAAGAGCTGGGACTTGGGAAAGAAACTGTTGGTGTGGATGAAGCACTTTAAAGGTCCCGGCAGCTGCTGCTGCGGCTGCGGCTGCAGCAGCTGCAGCATGCTGCTGCAAAACAGTGTGGTGGATAGTGGTTACAGAGGTAGAACATAAGGGTTTCTGCAAAGGCAAAGGCTGCAGAGGTGTGCTAGGGGGTGGGAGGGCAGCTGGAGGAAAGGTAAATTTGACTTTGTTGGCCAGCATGTTGGGCTGTATAATGTGCTGGTAGGCCTCGCATGGTAGATCTTTGAATTTGTCAGGATTTTCTAGGGGAATCAATAATGTTGGTTCTGGCAAAGCTAATGGAGCCAGGATTTGCTCAGCTGTTACAAAGGTATGACCACTGACATGTGCTTCTTTGAATGGTAATGGTGGATGTGTGTTAAGGATTCCTGAATTATACCGCAGCCACTCTGTTGATGTCTCATTCATCTTTCCTTGTGGAAGGGCCTCAGCCAGTTCATAATGACGAAGGTACGATTTAGGTTGTGATTGTTTAAAGTTCTTTTCAATGTTGGGCACCTTAAAGGGAGTTTGCTTTTCATTAATATTTATAGTCTCACATCTTTCTTTGTATTCAGGCAAGGTATTATCAACTGCTACTTTGCTTGGGACACTCAGTTCACAGACAGATGCGGTAGGATCATTGGAAACCTCTGAAAATTCACCAGAAGTGGTCTCCATTACCAAATGCTCAGTTTCACCACTGTTTTCAGAAGCAAGGGGATTGCTAGAGGGCAAAGTCAGTTTGTTTTCTACTTGAACTGTTTGTTCTGAGTTATTTTCAGTCTTTGTAATTTCTTGTGGTTTCATCTCCTCTTTTTTGTCTTCACACATTAAGTCATCCAGGTTACTTAAGGAAGAATTCTCTTTCATAGGAAAATCAGTATTCTCTTTGAGTTCCAAAGTTTCAGATCCAGTGTGGAATCTGCTTCTTTTTCTCCTCCGTTTCTTTTTAGGTTTAGAGGGAGAAAATGTAGTACTTGATGACCTCAGAACTTCTTCTGGTAAATAATTCTGTCGATTTAAACTTTCATCCGAAGAATAACAATATGAATTTTGTCTACGTTTTCGATGGGCTCTTTCTGATTCATTGATGAGAGAATTATAACCTCTTTTAATAGCTTGATTCTGACTCACGCATTTCACATCATTTTGAAGAACTAAACATTTGTGATCCTGGCTGAAACTAGACTTTTTGGCTTTCCTACTACAGAAAGTTCTGGAGTATGTTAAATTATGTTTCCCAGGAGACACCATTGTTGGATTTGATTGTCCATTTAAAACAATTGTGTTCTTTCTATAGTGGTTTTTGGAACTGATAACATCATTATTTTTGTATTTGTGGTTCCAGTTTTGACACATATCTTCATTTTCTCTTAGGTACTTAGATGCTGATTTAGGCCTTTTATCAGGTAATTGATGTGATTCTAATAACTGTTCTGCAGCTAAATACTGTTTACCTGAAATTATTTCCAGTAGACTTTCCCTCGTTGTATCAGTGTAACTATTCTCCATTTCCATTTTGAAATGAGATTCTGATTCTTTGGTTTTCTCTCCATGATGACATCGACATAATTTTCTTCTTTTTTTCTTTCTTCTACTTTTATGAAACCAGTGTTCATGTGTATCTTTCAACCTTATTTTATTGTATTTTTCATCCAGACTGCTCTGTTTTATTTGATTTTTTGTAAAATTATGTCTTTCCGTTTTCCTGACCCTACAGGAAATATTTTTGAACCTCAGACCCTTATTCTCATTCTTTTCAGAATCACAACTCTTAGAGAGAGTATCCTCAGCAAAAAGAGGAGTGATTTGGATATATTCATTTCTGTTGCACCCAATTTCAGGATCAGTGGGTCCTGCAACACATGTGTCCTTGCATTCTGACATTGGTGTCTTGCAAATGTCTTCTCCCTTCTGGGAACAAAGGTCATTTAAGAACAGTTTATTTTTATCTTGATTGTTGTTTAATTTAGTGGACTTGAAGTCAAAACAGAGAGGATTGCAACTATAGGAAATTGATGGTTCGGTAGTTGTGTAAATCAGCATTTCTGTTGGCCACTGAAGAACTGTGGATCCATGTTTGTTGAGCACAGGTACAAAGGGCTTACATTGTCTTTTATATAAATCTGTTTTTTTCTGTAAGGTTATATTGTCATCCTCAGTATTTAAAGGGGCCAAAATTTCAGGACCATGATTTTTACTTTCAATTTCAATTGCGGAAGCATCATTGTTCTTAGTTTCCTCTGTATTGGTTTGCAAAGATAAGCAAACGCTAGGCATATTAAGAACTGTGGATTTACTTTCTAACAACTCAGAATTGTTCCCATTCATAGGTATGTCATCATTAATATTCTCTTCCTGTGGTGTATGATCTGCTAATGGCACTAAATTTTGACAATTATCTTCACCAGAAGATAAAGGGAGTTGAAGCTGGCAAAGTGAAGGTAATAATAATGTATCTTTTATACTAGACTCTTCTTTCATGTCTTGAATTTGAGGAGTTTCTTCCTTGTCAGGACACATTCCCTCTGGTGAATGAAAGGAGTTAGCTTTCTCTTCAGAACTCAAAAGCCCATCTGCTGTTGAAGACAGTTGAAGATGACAAGCAATGGGGACAAATCTACTTTTTCTGCTAAATCCTTTTTCCACAGAGCCATCATCATTGTACTCAGAGAACGCTGCAGCTGAAGACTCTAGCTTCACAGATGCTTTCTTTGGAAATGCAAAAGAAAAGCCAATTTTGTGCCTGTGAATTCCCAGGGCTTGCTCTCCAATCTGGTTATTTTTTGCTTTATAAGTATTTGTGCTTTCTGGATCTGCATCAACAGCAATAACATCTTTAGTATTCTCTTCACTATGAATCAATGTATACTTTAAATCTTCCTGGTTATTAACTGAACCCACAACAACGCTTTGTGAAATTTCATTAAAATTTTCTCTCACTGTAACAGTGGTAGACTTGAACATGGGGCCACTTCCAGGAGCACTACAAAAAAGAAGCAACAATTTATGTTAGATAGTACACTTTTACGGAAAGATATCCAAACACTTACATTTTTGAAATATCATTAAGAGAGTTTTTATCAAAATTTTAAATCTTTGTAAGAGAAAAATACAACTCTCTGTTTATTGCTTTCCTTAGTGCTACAGTGTCATTTATTTATTGGTTATTATTAGGGATAAATTGGAGATATTGTTTAGAAATTACTTTCATAACTGCTAACGGCAATATCATAGACGTTCCTCTGCTCTCCACCAGTGCTTCCTGACCAGCATTTTTGTCCTCTATGACCTCTTCATTGATATATTGGAGTATTGTAAAATATGCAAAAATAAAATTGCTTTTGATTCATAAATGCTTAACATCATTCATACTATAGAGAGAATATAAAGGAGTTTAAAAATATCATGACTCTAGAAGGGCTGGGAATTCAGTTCAACAAATCAATTCAACCAACTTTCACTCAGACTACCATAGGCCAGGCAGTATGCTGTGATGCAAGGTAAATAAAAAATAATACCAGGTAGTAAGAACTTTGAATCTTTTGTAATTATTATCCTCAATATTTCAAAATTACAATGAAGTTTTAAATTATATCATAATATATTGTAAATATAAGATAAAAGTTATTTATTTAAAATGAAAATTCTATTTATTTAGCATTACAGTATAACATAAATAGTGAGTTCTGATTAAAAGAACTGTATTATCTACCAGATAAATATAAGAAATTTCTAAATATCATCCTTACCCTTACAGAACAATGTTGTGCAAAATTTGCTCTTCTCAATATTCAGCTTCTCAGAAAGTATACATGGCACCAAATTCTGTTAGTTGAATATTTTCTTAATCTAAATTAGCACACAAGGTGCTGCCTTGTCTGATACTAAGAAATTGTACTACTTTCAATTTTGCACATCTTTAAAAACAAACAATTAATGGAAAGATCATATATATGTATACATAAATCATATATATACATACATAATCTGAAATATTCATTGTACTGAAGAGAATAATTCAGATAAGAGGTATTGTTTGATACATAAGTTATTAACTTTAATTCCCCTAATGTGTTAGAATTTACATTTTCAAATGCATTAACAATTACTCAATAAGTTGCATAATTTTTCATTTATTATTAGGTTGGTGCAAAAGGAATTGCGGTTTCAGACTCTGAATTTCAAATCATTATAACTAGGCTCAAACACATCTTTATTCATCAAAATAGGAACCATTACAATCAGCACATTTTTGCCTTTGAGAAATAAGTTTGTTTATTCCTGTAGTGTAAAAATCCATGTTTCGGGATTCACCAAACTCTTGGAAAGCATTTTCTGCATCCTGCTGGTTGTGGAAGGGTTTCTCGACAAAAAGTTGTTGAGATGCTTGAAGAAGTGGTAGTTGGTTGGCGAGAGGTCAGGTGAATATGGCGGATGAGGGAAAACTTTGTAGCCCAATTCGTTCAACTTTTGAAACATTGGTTGTGCGAAGTGCAGTCAGGCATTGTTGTGAAGATTGGGGCCCTTTCTGTTGACCAATGCTGGTTGCAGGCATTGCAATTTTCAGTGCATCTTATTGATTTGCAGAGCATACTTCTCAGATGTAATGGTTTCGCCATGATTCAGAAAGCTGTAGTGGATCAGCAGACCACCAAACAGTGACCATGACCTTTTTTTAGTGCAAGTTTGGCTTTGGGAAGTACTTTGGAGCTTCATCTCAGTCCAAACAGTGAGCTGGCTGTTGCTGGTTGTCATATAAAATCCACTTTTCGTCACATGTCACAATCTGATCAAGAAATGGTTTGTTGTTGTTGTGTAAAATAAGAGAAGATGACACTTCAAAATGATGATTTTTTTGACTTTCAGCTCATGAGGCACCCAACTTACCGAGCTTTTTCACCTTTCCAATTTGCTTCAAATGCCGAGCAACCATAGAATAGTTGATGTTTAGGTCTTTGGCAACTTCTCCTGTAGTTGTAAGAGGATCCTCTTTGTTGATTGCTCTCAATTGGCTGTCAACTTCCGAAGGCCAGCCGCTAGGCTCCTCATTTTCAAGGCTGTCGTCTCCTTTGCAAAACTTCTTGAACCACCACTGCACTGTACGTTCGGTAGCAGTTCCTGGCCAAATGCGTTGTTGATGTTGCAGTTGTCTCTGCTGCTTTACGACCCATTTTGAGCTCAAATAAGAAAATCACTCAAATTTGCTTTTTGTCTAACATCTTTTCCATAGTCCAAAATAAATATAACATAAACAGCAAGTAATAAGTCATTAGCAAAAAAAATAAATAGAAAAATACACATAAAAATGATGTATAACATAAACACATTTAAGAATGTATTCCAGTATCAAACGGCAAATTTCAACAATGCAAAACCACAAATACTTTTGCACCAACCTAACATCCAATCAAGTAAAACTATCTGTTTGCTATAACTGCATAGTTGAAGATCCATTCCTATACTTGTATTCAATGCAGTTATGCTTGTTTTTAAGTTTCATATAGAATAACAAGTACATTGAGATTTCATTTTTATTTCTCTAATTTTTGACATCTTAAATAATGTTTTGATATATCACAATCCTCTTAAAGCTATTCAGTATAGAACAGATTTGCTACAAAATAAGCTGTTTTAGACAATTATCAGAGAGGGTTTATTTATTGAGAGATATAAGGACACTCTAAAAAATGGTCTTTTTATAACATTGCCTAGTACTGAATTCTAAGGTCTGCATTGTAACACTGATCACGTTTAATAGCTGCTTACTGTTAGAAGTAGGTCAAAGTTTAAGAGTTGTGAACTTCTACCTGTTCAGTTACGGTTTATTCTCTCCTGCTTCTGAAGCACAAAGGGTCTTTCTGATTATTTTTTATCTTAAAGATAATCTCAAATATAAGTTCTTCAAATTATCATTCAAAAAACTAGGTCTCTCTTAAAAATCTATTTGAGAATTCTTCACATCTTATTGGAATGAATTACAGCAGATTATAATATGCCAACTCATAACTTTATGAGACAGAAAAACTCAAATTAAATAACTAAACCAATAATTTATTTCATTCTTAGAGATTATTATGTCCAAAAGTTAGAGCTGTAATATAAGAATTAGAATTATGTTACACTTAATTTCTATTATATTAGAATTATTATTTACATTTATAATTGTTTGTTGCTATAGTATCTTCTATTTCTTATAATTGATTATATTAAATCTAACCTGGATTTGCACTCTCTTTTAAAATTTGTAATTTCTTTCAATCTATTATTCAGTTTATTTTACAATTTTACAATAAAGAACTTTTCAACAGCTAAAAAAAAAGCCATTGTTTATACATTTTGGATGGATCATATGGTATGTGACTATATCTTATTCAAACTGTTTAATAAACAAATAAATAATTGTGCAAGAATAGCCAGAAATAGCAGCTATGTATGGCAGGGGAAACAGAGAGATTGAGAGGGGAGGAATTTCCTTATTTGTTTGTCTGTTTTTTGTTTATTATTATTATTATAGAAATAATGAAAATGCTTTAATAATGATTGAAGTGATAAATGCACAACTATGTGATTATACCAAATACCATTGATTGTACACTTTGGATAAATTGTATGTTTTATTAATATTCATCAATAAAATTTATATGTTTATAGAAATAGGGTGGATTGGGGGAAAAATATACCAAATGTAAGATATGGACTAAGGTTATTAGTAATATTTTGACAATGCTCTTGCATAGTTTGTAACATATGTTTCACAACAATGCAAGGTATTGGTGGAGGGGTTATGTATGGGATCCCTGTATGATGTTATGCATGTTTATTTTGTAAGTTCACTACTTTTACTATACATTTATTGGTTATATATGTTCATGTATGAATGATATACTTCAATAGAAACATAGTTTTAAAAAATCTATTTGAGTTGTAAGTCATAAGTTCAGAAGCCGTAAAATAACATAGCTAATGAAACTAAATACATAATGAATTTTAAATAGAAAATTAATGAACACATTACAAAACACATATTAAAACATAACTTTACAAATATATAAATGTCAAACATTTTATCATTCTATTATAAATAAACAGATAAAATTAAAAAAATAAAATATTAAAGACTCAAAATGGTGAACAGTAAACTAATTATAAGAAATAATATTATTCAATTTTTAACTACAGCTAAAGAAAATAAAGCCTGTGAATGCAGATATGATTAAGTGGCAAGTTTGCTTTTGTAAACTGTTTCAGATGAAGAAAATGGGTTTTCTGGCTTGAGAGTAGTCAGATTAATGTGAAGCGCTAACTCCAAACAGAGGACTATGAGGTATAAAAAAGATGTTTTCTAAATGAGGGAACCATTGTTTAATGAAAAACTTTAAAGACGTGTAATGACTCTCTGGGTATGACTCAAGATATAAATGACACCAATTTCATTCCCAGCCCTCAACTCTGGCTGCTTTTAAGATTTTCTCTTAAAAAAGAGATGGTGCCTTGCTCTCTTTTTCAATCAAATGTTTTAAATTGAACCAAGAAACTGAATAGCTTTCAACTAACATGGCTTAAATAGGAGCATAATGTGAAATCAATTTTTCACAAAGCAAAATTATAATAATTTTCGCTTCTTATTGAAATATGCATTAAACAGGGTTTTGCATTAAATTCAAATTCAAATTACTATCTACATTCCACAGAAACCCATAAAAACATATGTGCCTTATTCTAGGTATAGATATAAATAGATTTGTGCCCCTTATTTTTATCTTCCATTTTCTTTTTTTTTCATTTTTAATAAAACCTAACATTTCATTGCATACTCACCATACAGTTTCCTTTCTTAGCTCGGCCAGCTTGTGCAGGCGTTGGAGTGCCTTTTCTTGTTTTCTTTCATCTTTCCTGGATTTAGATGCTACATTTCGAGCAAATTCCCTTTGTTTCAGTTCTTTGAGCCTCTATTGAAAAATATGGAAATAATCAATAGTGTTTGCATCTATGGCATTTTAAAGTTATTATCATTGTTGTTGGAATTTTTTAAGACATGATCTTTAAATCTCATTTAAGGAAAACACAACATTCGTGACAATCCACTTCTAATGAAAATGTTTTCTTGCAGTTCTGCCTTATGAAAGTACAAAAGTATATTATTACACTATATTAAAAGATATCATCATGCCTTAGGGAATTGGAATTAAAAACTTTCTTCTCTTCTCTCTCCTTGTTGCCTGCTAAGCTTCTCTGCCTGGGTAATTTAGATGGAGCGTTGGATTATTCTAAATGCCTAATTTTCAAACAAATTCAATTCACTTGATTATTTCAGCTATATTTGATAAGTCCCATCATGTTTTGGTATGTCATATTTTAGAAAGATATCTGATACTTTTCATATTTTCTGAAGAAGAGTGAAAGTCTTGTTAACCCATAATGCAAATTACCTCTACTTATGTGATTTAAAACCAATAAATTCCCTCCATCAAATATCTAGGCACATTTCCCAATAATTCAAAATATTGGAAGAAGATTAAGATTGTTTTTCTGGACATTATTATTTTATTGGGCATTATTTTTCATATGTATTAAAGAAGGTCATTTTCTAGGTTAAGCATGTCAGCTTGCATAGAACTTATGTGGTATGATTTAAGAGACACCAAAGAGGCTCTATGCTCCAAACATTTTCACTATGGTCTTTAATGGAGATAACATATAACTATTAAATCATTAAAGTACCATTCTTTCTTTTCTGGAAAGCTCATGTTGCTGTGTGGTTGTGATGTGTCAAAGTCGTAGAGGAGTACTCTAAGACTGAGACATACACAAATCACAGTTTAATGAAGTGATGGAGATTGAACAGAATCTTACTAACTTTATTGACTGATATATGCCAGAGGGTTATATATGCATTTATATAATATTAAATACTTAATACTATCTGAATTATGTGAATCACTTAGATTTTACAAATTAGGATTTTTCCTTTAACTCAAATATTAAGTATACTAGCCAGTGATTCTGTTGAAATAATATCAGAATCCTGGTAATCCTGAATTGTATCTGCTTAACCCACAAAATACCATAGTATAAGTTCAAAATAATCTCTAATATTTTAATTGATGGTATTTATGGAAAGCATATGTATATAAAGTATATCTATCATCTATCTATATCTGTATCCATATACATAAATACATATATATGCCTGTGCTATTTTTCTAGAATAATTAATTTTACATTATAAAAAGATATTTTGAGAGTACTCATTTGCATAAATATATTTATGGAGAAGGAGTTTATTCACAGACAAAAATGACTGACTCTATCAGAAATCTGTAAAAATAACAAAATTTTAATATATGCATAAATTATCTAATTATCTTTAAAAACAAATCTGGAATTAGAGCATAATAGGGCAAGAAAGTGAGGAATGGTATTTAGAAAAAAATTTTTACCTAATATTTAAGTATTCATAATTATATCTATTCCTTAAAGATTTGAAGTAATATCCTCAAGACTCATTCAACATTCAATTATTAAGAACAGGTAGCAGATACTCTGCTAAATGTTTGGGATAGAGGAAAAATTTAAATATTCTTTCCTTTATCTGGTGTGTTTATGAGTATATGTGTGGGCAAAAGTGTGTGTGTTTTTGTGTATGTTTATATACATTCTTCAGAAATCGTTAGAGAACAAACCCATGAAGAGATAATAGTGCAATCATAGGTTGAAGTATTCTTACAGAGCCATATAAGGAGATATAGAGGTGCCCAAAACACACAAATAAACAAGGAAGGCTACCTGGAGGATGTGACACCTGAGCTGTGTTTTAATGGATTAAAAAATAATTAGCCTAAAGAAAGATTGAATGTTGGGAGTGAGTGGGTATTTCAGATGAAATAAGCAGTTTTGTATAAACATAGAAATAGGACCATTGATATTCTCCAAAAAAAAAAAAAAAAAAAAAAATGCATTTAGAAAACGATGGCTGGAGCAGCATATATTGTGGGGAAATGGTGAAAACCGAGGCTTTATAGGTCCAGCCAAATAATGAGAGAACCTTCTATCATAATAAGAAAGTGTGACTGGAGGAATTATTGAGGGATTTTAAATCATGTAATGTTATGATAAGGTTTCAACATTATCAAGATTAATTTGGCCTCAAGATTAAAGACAAGAAGATCCATAGGTATACTGAAATAATCCAAGTACTGAGAGCCTTCTCTAAGACAATTGCAATGAGGAGCAAAGGTAGAATTGGTGATTTATTTGATTTGGCCCCTAAAGCACCTAAGGGCTACTCATTACATCTTCTGAGACATACCTCCTGCCACTGTAAGAAAGAGACAGTCAATCAAGGGAGGTGAGTCAGTTTTGGGTGGTAAGAGGAAGATGCTAAAGGAGAATTTGAAAGGAAGTAGAAACTAAGTTTACCAAAATAAACTTTTAAAAGAATTAAAGAGTTAAACCTTTGAAACAAATCCAAACAAGTTTGTATAATACTAATGAAAGAAGCTGATTTTCAAAGATTTTTAGTTGTTATTTATAGTTTTCTTTCAACAAGTAGAGGTTATTTGTTTCCTACTGATTCCTTTGGGAAGTTGCAGTCAACATATAAGAAAGACATATTTGACTCTTTGTAATAAATATTTAGGTTAAAAGTTAATTTCTATTCTATATATGTACTTATATAATGAGCAAGATTCATGTAAATAATAGAGTAAAAAACAGAGGGCTTAAATTTCATTAGTAAGATAAAAGTACAATGCTTCTAAGGAAAAGCAATTTCTTTTCCAAAGAAAGTGTTATGTGAAATTCCAAGACTTTCACTATCTACTGATTCAAATTAGCCATTATGATTTGACTTAATCTGTTTCCATTGACTTAATAGTTGAACATCAGGGAGTCAGTCAATTATCAAATGCTAATTGTGTTAATTGTGTTATTGGTGATATAATTGACTGATAGAAATGGCCGGAATTGGCCCCTAAACGTTATTTTCGTGAACTGTGTGTATTTAGACTGTAAATTTAATTCCAGTCTTACAGAGGCTGTGAAGTAGCACCAAGCTACGTCCAAGTGTGCCTATTGGTTTTGAAATCCTATGCACAAGCACTTCTCTTATCTTAGTGACAGACTCTTGATATTAAAGTAAAAAAGGTTGTCTAATATTTAGATAATAATCAGCTTCAGAACTGATAAACCAGGTCAAATACTTTAGGGACTTTTATGAGTAGAATTTAACAGTCTTAATATCCTTTCTTGAATTTTTCTGCAGAAAAAATAAAGTTTCACATCATATTTGATATCTAGTACAATTTTGAGAGATAAAATATAGAAACCATGTGGAATGAATAACAATTAAATTCCACACAAATAAATGTAAAGAACAGTACAGATGCAGCTTGTGGAAATACCAATATTATTTTTAAATCTCTCTTAATGTTTTATTGAGAATATCTAGAAGAAAATTCTTGGTGATGAATGTCAAGACAGGAATGAGTCAGAAAGGATTAGAAAATTAGAAAAGTGTGAAAAAGGAATTTGTGGGGAGATATATAGCCACTATATTACAAAAGAAATTATAATGTACAATAGTGTATTATTCAAATATGCTTTTTATATGTGCAAGTAGAGAATTGCAAAGCATAGAGAACCACTAGCAATTGGTTATAATATCTTCTTAGGGGGCCTATCTACTTTCTCATTGATTTACATGTACATTTTAAAGAAAATCAAAATGTTACTAGGGCAACACAAATCAAACCACATGAATTTTCAAATACAATCTTAGGAAACCCATGTTCAGCTGGGAAAGTTATGCTGACCTCAGTTTAGACGATGGAGTTGAGTGATCAACAAAGGTTTAATAAGTGTGAGAAATGAGAGACAGAGACAGAACTCATAGATTTAGACCAAGTACAAGAAAGTACATAAAAAAAACTGTGACTCAGTCTGTGCCTATGCATTTAGGTCAACTACATTGTTTTACAATTCCAAACCAAACTTTCATAAACATCCTTATATCTGCACGTTCGTATACTTGTCAGATTATATCCATAAAATGGATTCTTATAAGCAGAACTGCTGACAAAAAAGATATACAGATGCACTTTTGGAGGCCTTTGATGTTTTCTAAACTGCTGTCCAAACTTGTACCATTTTTACACTCCCTCAAAGTATATGAGAGTATATAACATATCCAATGTTGGGTAGCATTATTTTTAAATTGATAGTCAATAAGTTAATTATCATTAATGTATTGCTTTTAATTCATTAGTTTACTATGGGAGTTGAAATATTTTACCTACAGTTTAAGTACCTATATTTCTCCATTTGGAATTAATTTTCTTCCATACAATTATTAAGCACTATTAGACACATACTCATACACATATATATTACCTTGTTTGATGATGAAGATAGACTTATGAAAAGACAAGGCTGGTATTATTATCAATATTTAGAGATGATAAAACTGAAGCTAAGCAAATTTTAGAAACTTGGCCACAGTCATTTAAGGAGCAGAACCAGGACTGACTGGAACCAGATTTCCTGGAACAAGCCCTGTGAAATATCTTCTGCATTTACTCTCCTATATGCTATTCAAGATGACTGACCTTCAGGTTAGGCTGGCTTTACCATGTTATATATGCATTTATTGTTCAGCTAATATTACTGACTGCCCACCATGTGTCAGGTGCTGTTCTAGGAGCAAGTGATACCACTTGGCCAAGGAGGACAAAATCTCTGCTTTGCTCATGAAATTTGTATTCTAGTTGAGAGAAATAGACAATAAAGGATATGTTAGGTGTGTAGTACAGTAGATAATGAAAAGTTCTGTGAACGAAACAAAGCTAAGCAGGGAGGGTTACAGGGCATGTGGCAGGGAAAAGATAGCAAATTTCAAATAGAGTCATTAAGGAGGATGTAGTAGTTCACTATTGCTATGTAACATTTTACCACAACTTTAGAAGCTTCAAACAGCATACATTTAGGATTTCACAGGTTCCATGTTTCAGGCACCGTGTCCTCTGCTCGGAGGCTCATGAGGCTGCAATTTAGATGTCAGATAGGCTGTATATTCATTTGGAAGCTTGACTGGGATCCTCTTTTAAGCTCCCTAGCTTTGCTGGGGGTGTTAATTTCCTTGTGGTTGTGGAATGGAGGGTCCTGGCTGCTTACTGGCTGTCAGCAGGGCACACTCAGAGAGAGGCCTCCTGTACTTCTTGGCTATATGGCCTTCTCACAAGCCCTCTTACAACATGACAGCTTCTCAAAGACAGAAAGGGAAAGTTTCTCTTTCAGTTTGCTAAGAGTGAGTCATAATATAACACAACACAGATAAAGCAATCTAATCAATAAAGCAACTTCCCATCATGTTTTTCATATTCTATTAGGAAGAAATAAGTCACAAGTTCTATCCACCTTTAAAGGAAGAGGATATAATGTACATATAATATTGTGACTTATTGAGGTTCATCTTAGGGTATGTCCTCCACATAAGGCCTCATTGAAGAGGTGATATTTAATCAAATATTTGTAGGAAGTGAGGAGTAAGCCATGAACATATGCCAGGAAAAAGAATTACAAGCAGAGAAAACAGCCAGCCTAAAGTGATTTACAGCAGCTTTATTCATAATCACCACAAACCAGCATTAATTAAAATATTTATCAAATGATGAGTCAGTAAACAAATTGTGATTCTCCAAAAAATGGAGAATCAGCAATGAAAAGAAACAAACTACTGAAACTTGCAACAAAACGTGGACGAATCTAAAATGCATTATGGTAAGATAAGGAAACCAGACTCAAATGGCTACATATCAAATGATTCCATCTATATGAAATGACGTAGAAGACAAAATAATAGAGGCAGAGGATAAACCAGAAGTTGACAAGGACTGGGGGTTGTGGAAGGGATTGACTATAAACGCGCGAGAGGATTTTTGGTGTGACGATGTTCTGTGTCTTGATTGTTGTTGTGGTTGCACAACTGTGAGTTTGAAAAAAAAACCATACAACTGTAGTCCCTAAAATGGGAGAATTTCACTGCAAGTAAGTTATACCTCCTTCAACTTGGCTTTTACAAAAGACCTAAGGGAAAAGCGTATTTAGTGTGCTTGAGGAAAAACAAGGGCACTCATGTAATTGGAGCAAAGTAAATGAAGGAGAAAATCTAGGAGACGAGCTCTGAGAGGTTAATGCAGGCCAGATGGACTAGGACATTTGAGCTCTTTGTAAAATGTTTCACTTTTATTTTGAATGGGACTGGGAGCCATAGGAGGGCTGTAAGCAAAGTGAAATGCATTTTCTTATATTTAAAAGAAGCTTTGTGGCTCTTTGTTTGAGAATAGCTTGAAGAGTGGCAAGGATGGAGGCAAGAATACCAGTAAGACACAAAAATCCTGTGAGAGATTTTGGTGATTAGGATCAAAATGGTGGTGGTGGAAGCGGGTAAAAGAGTGGCATTTTGCAAAATCTGAAAGTAGGAAAAAAACCCAGCATGGATGGATTGCTTGAATGTGGGAGTGAATAAAAGAGGAGAGCTCAGGTTTTTATTTCTAGCAACTGGAATGATGGAATCATCATTACCTTCAAGAAAAAAGAATGCAGGAGGAGCAGGTTTGGGGATGAAGATCAGGAGTCGGACATGTGCTGCTTAATTAGACTTCAAGAGAGATGTCACACAGGCAGGTGGGTTTATGGGCATAGGGTATAGGGGAGAAGTCTGGCCTGGAAACAGATATGTGGGAATTGTTGGCTATAGGTGATATTTAAGGTCCTAAGATATTATAAAATAGATGAAACCCATATACTTTGATAATGGATTGTGGTGCTAGTAACACAACACTGTGAATGCAATTAATAGCACTGAAATATATATCTGAATGTGGTTAAAAGGGGAAATGTTAGGTTGTATAGTGGTACTACAATAAAAATTTTTAAAAATCCATGGAATTGCACAACACAAACAGTGAACTCTTTACAATTGTTTTCATCAATTGTAGCAAATGTGTCATACCAATGCAAGGTGTTAATAATATGGTGGTATATGAGAATCCTGTATTTTATACATGATTGTCCTGTAAACTCACAATTTCTCTTAAAAAAAAAATAGAAGGATCTGTCTATTAAGATACAATTACAGAATTTTGATTAAAAAAATTGGCTCACATGGCCTGATGTCACCACATTCACCAGCATAAAATTGGTGCCTGTTAATGGTAAGAACTGATATCAGAATTAAGGATTATTTCACTAATAACCAATGAAGTAACCACCAATGCTTAAAATACAACTCTGTAATAGGTATAATCAACAGGTACTGAAGTTAGTATCAAAGCTTTCCATTATTTCTAATAGATGTCATTCACTCTGAAATGCTAAAACATCTCTCAAACCAAAAGGACATTACTTCAACTACAAACTACAGTCTGCTCTCTGCTCTCTGCTTTCCAGAGACAAAATTGAGATTTCTGCCAGAATGCCTACTTCTGATTGCTCTTAGAGAAGCAAAATTTGTGAAAGGGAATTTACATTTTGTTCCTCTTTTACAAAAACATAGATTGACAACTGTAAGACCACAAGTGTATCCTTATATTATATTTTGACGTGGTTCAGTGTTTCCCCCATTCTTTAGTAACAGAGAACCAGCCATGTCCAGCATCTGGGAGGATTGGAGTAAAGCATGCATTGCTAGCTAAAGCTTATTTCTTTAGAGTTAGCATTTTCTCTTTAACGAGTTCATAGATTCTTAAATTTATTCTATAATTTGTCTGTGCTTAACAAGAAAAGTCTTAAACTTGTCTCCCTCACCACATGTACCAGATATCTTCCAATTAGCCCTTTCCCTGAAAACCTACTCTCCACCTTTTTCCAGGTGCCCTCTCACTTGAGCCATTAAACACCATGGCCCATACTCTCAGGGCTCCAGCCCCCCTTGAGCTCTGTTAGATTTAGCCAGGTGGGAGTTCCAGTAGCAGATAAAAGAGAGGGAGCCAAGTGAGGTCAGGATATTTATCTCCTCAAGACTTCCTGTGATGTCACCTTGGGGTGGCTGTGTCCCTTCACCCAGCATCACTCTCTCACAGGTGGACAATTTTGTGACTTTTCTCTCCATTGTTGCCTGGTAACTGCTCCTGCCCTTGAATCTTTAGGATCAGGGAACTGTTACCATCCCTGATCCTAGTCCCTTGTTGCCTCACCATCATTGTAGCTCCCCTACACCTATACCTTGTAAAGAGCATCTTTATAAATAAACTTTCCCCTAAATTATTCTATTTTTTATTGTAGCAATTTTTGGTTGAAACTGTGACTGATAAATGATAAAAAACATTAATGTTCCAATGTGGAGAAATGTATAGAGTTGATGGTAACACAATATAGTGAGTATAGTCAACACTGCTGATTTATAAATGTGATTTTGGCTGAAAGTGGTAGTCTAGCCAAGTTATTATCAATTGAAATAAAGCTAGAGGATAATCTAGACACTCTAGATGGATTGAACAAGATAGGGGATCATATAACACAGTGAACCCCGTGGTGAATGATAGACTGTGGTTAAAAGTACAGATGTGAGAATGTTCTTTCCTGAGCTATAACAAATATATCATATTAAGACATGGCATTAGTAATAGGATAGTTTGTGGGAAAAATACACCAAATATAAGCTATGGACTATAGATAGCAGTAATATTATGATGATGTTCTTTCACCAAATGTGTCACAATAATGTAAGCTGTTGCTGGTGGGATGATGTATGGGAATCCTGTATGGTATGCATGATTGCTTTGTTAACTCACAACTTTTCAAATTTAAAAAAAGGGTGAAATAGAAACAGGAAGGTACATTCCTGGTAAAGCTGAAGAACCAAAGTAGACCAAGGAAGTTGCTGTACCAGCTGAACATAGGAATAGAAACTTAATGAAGAAAAAAAAAAAAAAAAAAACTGGAAGGGAATATAAAAACACCATTTGGTTACATTAAAGTAATAAAAATTATGTGATTTCCCTTTCTACTTTTTTTTGTATTTGCCAATTGTTCATAAATGACTGTGGTACTGATTTAAAAAGTAAATACTATCATAATAAAAGTTTAAAAAATTAATATTCTAGGATGATGTTTAACTTATAGGATCCCTATGATCCCTGACACAATGCCACACACTTCTGGGGATAACCATACCAGATCTGCAAATCACAGTTGCTCTAACAACTATGGAATAGCTTCTGTGGGATCTCTGTGAAAGAGGAACACCTCTAAGATATTGTTCTTGAAGTGGTTAATTTACCACTTAAAATATGCTTTGGGGGAAGTGGATGTGGCTCAAGTGGTTGGGCTCCCATTTACCATATGGGAGTCCCTGGGTTCGGTTCCCAGGGCCTCCTGGTGAAGGCAAGCCAGCCCATGTGGGGTGGTGAGCTGGTGCAGCAAGATGACACAACAAAGGAAGACAAGCAAACACAGAAAAATGCACAGCAAATGGACACAGCAAACACAAGCAGCAAGGTGAGAGGGGGGATAAATAAATAAAAATAAAATAATAAATCTTTAAAATAAATGCAATTAAAAATATATATATGTCTGAAATTTAGCACTTACATCAGCATCTCTCTTGAGTGTACGCCAAGGGGCGGGCACTTGGACATCTTTCTTCTACAATGCTGTTGATTATCAGTCAGACTCCATTTTGATAATTGTATGAGTAGGAAGAATAATCACAGACTCTTCAAACGGACAGTGGGTTTTAAAGGTATTCAGCTAATGTTAACAAATATTTATTGTGCCTTCCATACTTGCCAAGCATAGTATTAGGTGCAAGAGATGCAAAGAATGTTACTTGAAAGCGCCTTTAGTCTTACAATGACAGTAATCCAAATCCCAAGGCAAATCAGCCTCAAAGTCCAGCTCAGCAGCATCCTTAGAGAATCCCAATATACACAGTGATAAATGCTGTGATTTAAAAAAATTCTCATAGTTTCTATGTCTTGTACAATAGAACATCTATTAACTTAATTTCACACATTGGTTATTTTTTTTTCTTAGGTAAGGTTATTCAGAAATAACCAAACATGAATGCTACTTTTATTTATTCGTGCCATAAAGCCGAAAAGCTGAAGGAAAATATCTTAACACAAGGTTTGAGAACATACAGCAAAAACTACTTCAAATGGACCAGCTTTGTGAGTGTGTGTATATACGCATTACTTTCTCTATTTTCTATGTGCTCATTCTATTACCTAATTTCTTAGTGATGGCTGAAGGTGAACTTATTCTTGTGAGGTAGCAGTCTGTCTTAGCTAACTCCAGAAAGCCCTATATGAGACACAAGTACTAGTGGATTGCAGATTTGTTTATCACTGCACTTAGTTGCATGGTTGTGCTAATATTCCGTAGCTGCAAGTTTGTAAAGGGTGTGGGGCAGAGGAGTTATCTGAACCACAATACAAGTAAGTGTGGCATATCTGAAAGAAAACCAGAAGACCCAAGATGGGAACTCTAGTTGTGATGTCTGTGGTGGGCATTGCAAGTTACCGTCATGTTATCAATTACATTCTTCTACTTGATTAATAGAATTCCAATTTTGGGGAGAGAGGAGTCAGAAGCACATTCAACTGAAATAATAAAAATCCAAGCCTCGCTTGTGAGTAAGACTGGCTATGCGACACAGTGCTATTCAAATTCCATATTTTAAAATGGAGATAGTTATTATTAAATAAGCTATATTTTTAGAACAATAATAAATTTACCTTGCTAAGTGTTTTCTCTATTACAATAAAATGATTAATCTTTTGAAATGTTCCAATATTTCTGTTCCTAGTTTCATATTTCTTAGTAAGTTAATATATAATCCACTAGTATTCTTTCCACTGGTTTAACATTTCCTTTGAATCCCAGAGTGATTTCTGTCAAGAACTATTTTCAAATGCTTTCACAAAAACCAAGTATGCTTTTGATCTTCTGTAGAAGTAATACCCTCAAAGAATTACAACTCAGTCACCATCTCTATTTCCTGAATCAATTTAGCTCTCTTGGAAGACACTAGGCAGCAGGTTTTATTAAAATGTTAGCAAATATATTTCTTTAGAGAAGGTTAAGATATTCTAGCGGATGGTATCACACTTCAATGTGTAATTTCCTTCTAGTCATTATTTAATCAATGGCATTATGCTGAGTTGAACCTTTGGAAGACTCTTTTTAAAATTTCTTTTCCTGTTACTATCATGAATTGCATCATTTGGATTTTTCTCATGGCAGCTTTAAAAGCATCTAATCACTTAATGGCACATCAAATCTGAACAATATCTTTCCCCAAGGCCTCTCATTCTTTAGATTCCATTAACTTGAGTTTCTCTTTGTGGACAAAATGCTCATTCTAATTCTAATATAAAAGTCTTTGCAATTTGTATGTGTTATGTCTAAAGCTGATTTTCAGACCATTCAGTGCATTTTCTTAAGTGCTAGATCAGAAGTGTCTTGTGCTTTGTAAGTTTTCACGTATGTTCGTCAAGCTGAATTGGCACAGAATGGCAGTGATTAACTTCCTCATACAGTAAGAGGCTTTGAAAATTTGCTAACAGAAATATAGATAAGATCTTTGGTAGTACAGACAAAGCAATGCAAATTGGAGGGTAAGGGATATTGACACGTATTTAAAACAATACATGAGCAACTTGATGGGCTAGAAATTGAAAAATGGTTAATAGTTATGGCTCAACTTTATAAAGAAAACCTATGCATCTATTACCAATAATGCAAAGAGTCATAAGATATTTGGAAAATTATTGGATTACAATGCTATTTTAAAAATAACATGTCAATGTTTGTACAATATAATAAAAATATATGCACATGTTTAAAAAAGAATAAAAATACCAGAAAAAACATGTTAACAAAGTTTGTTTTTGGAAGGTAAAATCAGAAGAACTTTATTTTTGTTTTTCCCTATCTCCTATATTTCCATTTTTTTCTTAAAAGCATGTTTTACTTCAATAATAGAGATTTACATTTAAATTTGAAATATAAAAATGATATATATTTTAAAACTGAAACAAAATCACATTTTTATACAGGCATACCTAGTTTTACTGTGCTTTGTAAATATTGTATTTTTTAGAAATTGAAGGTCTGTGTCACGCCTGAGTGGAGCAAGACTATCGGCACCCTTATTCCAACAGCATGTGCTTACTTCATGTCTCTGTGGCACATTGTGGTAAATCTCACAATATTTCAGACTTTTTCATTATTATTATATCTGTTATGGTGGTCAGTGAACTTTGATGTTTCCATTGTAATTGCATGCACCATGAACCGCACTCATATAAGATGGCAAACTTAATTGATACATGTTGCATGTGTTCTGAGTACTTCACTGAATAGCTGCCCTCTCACCTCAGGTGTCCCTATTCCCTGAGACACAGCAATATTGAAATTAGGCCAATTAATAACCTAACGATGGCCTCAGAGTTTTCCAGTGAAAGGAAGAATTGCATGTATCTCACTTTAAATCAAATGCTAGAAATGATTAAGCTTAGTGAAGAAGGCATGCTGAAAGCCAAAATAGGCCAAAAGATAGACCTCTTGCACCAAACAGGCAAGTTGTGAATGCAAAGAAAAAGTTCTTAAAAGAAATTAAAAGTGCTATGTGTAATGCGAATATTTTCCTTGTTTTCTGGAAACAGTACAGAAAGTGTCCCAAAGGCACTTGCCAAGCCTGAATGAATGACGGTGTAGGCACTTAACGAGAAGTCAGCTGATATGCAGGGAAGATAAAGCTGGTCGAACCTCTGCCCTTTGACTATGAGGGATGGAGTTGTTTTGAACAAAGTCCCTGAGTAATGCACCAAAGGGTCCCATACACATTCCAGAGTATAATAAATAAGTCTTATGGTCTTGCACGGTTTGGCTCCCAGTCTTCTTGGTTTTCTTCCTATATAATCTTCATGCAGGCCGCTGCACGCTGCTTGAATTCCAGCTGCCACCTTGAACCGTGTCTGTTGTATGTAAACTCCCCTGAATAAATGTTGGTATGAATTGTTTACATTGAGGTATTCTTTGGACTCCTGAGAAAGAGCAGTAACATTCTGAGACCTGAGGTTGTATTACTACAGCAGCACACTACTCCAGTGGACATTTGCATGATGAGAAAAAACAAAACCTTATTGGTAATATGGGGAAAGTTTGAGTGGTCTGGATAGAAGATCAAACAAGCTACATTCCTTAAATCAAAGCCTAATCCAGAGCTAGGCCCTAACTCTATTCAATTCTATGAAGAATAAGAGAGGTGAAAAAGCTGCAGAAGAAAAGTCTGAAACTAACATAGATTGGTTCTTGAGGTTTCAGCAAATAAGCTGTCTCCATAACTTAAAAGTGCAAGGTGATGGAGCAATTGCTAATGTAGAAGCTACAGCAAGCTATCCAAAAGATCTAGCTCAGAAAACTGATGAAGGTGGCTACACTAAAAAACAGATATTCAACGTAGACAGGCTGACTCTCTTGTTAGGGGCTAATAGAGCTGGTGGCTTTCAGTTGAAGCCAATATTTACCATTCTGAGAATCCTAGAGCCCTCAAGAAGTATGCTAAATCTACTCTGCCACACTCTATAAATGGAACAACAAAGCCTGGATGACAGCACATTTATTTACAACATGGCTTACTGAATATTTTAATCCCACTGTTGAAAGCTACTGTTCAGTAAAAAATATTCCTTTCAAAATATTACTGCTCATTGACAATGCATCTGGTAACACAAGAGCTCTAGTGGAGATAGACAATGACATAAAAGTTGTTTTCATGCCTGCTGACACAACATCCATTCTGTAGCCAATGAATCAAGCCGTCATTTCAACTTCTAAGTCTTATTAATTAAGAAACACATTTTGTAAGGCTGTAGCTGTCATAGATAGTGATTCCTCTGGTGGATCTGGGCAAAGTCAATGGAAAACCTTCTAGAACGTATTCAGCATTCTGGACACAATTAAGAACATTCATGATTCATGGAAGGAGGTCAAAATATCAACATTAACAGGAGTTTGGAAGAAATTGATTCCAACCATCATAGATGACTTCTAGAGGTTCAAGACTTCAGTGGAGGAGGTAACTGCAGATGTGGTGGAAAAAGCAAGAGAACTAAAATGAGAAGTAGAGCCTGAAAATGTGGCTGAATTGCTGCAATCTCATGACCTTGAATGGGTGCAGTGTTGCTTTTTATGGATGAACAAAGACAGTAGTTTCTTGAGATGGATCTATTCCTGGTGAAGATGTTGTGAACATTGTTGAAATGACAACAAAGTATTTAGAATACTGAATAGACATAGTTGGTAAAGCAATGTCAGTGTTTGAGAGGACTGACTCCAATTTTGAAAGAAGTTCTCCTGTGGGTAAAATGCTATCAAACAGCATCACACGCTACAGAGAAATCTTTCATGAAAGGATGAGTCAATTGATATGGCAAACTTCATTGTTGTCTTAAGACATTGCCATAGCCGCCTCAACCTTCAGCGATGGCTGATCAAAGCAGTTACCAACATTGAGGCAAGACTGTCTACCAGCAAAAAGATTATAATTCACTAAAGATTCAGATGTTGATTAGTGTTTTGCAGTAATAAAGTATTACTTAATTAAGGTATGAAAATTGCCTTACAATTCTATTGTACACTTAATAGACTACAGTATAGTATAAACATAAGATTTTATATACACTGGGAAACAAAAAAATTTGTGCCTTGCTTTATTGTGATATTCACTTTATTCCGATAGTCTCAACTGAACCTGCAATATCTCCAAAGTAAGACTCTATATGGCCTAAGAAATAACTAGATTGTTGAAAAATTCCCAAGGTTTTTGAGCATTCACAGGGACCCCAGCAGAAAGGTTAAAATCAATTTGTTGAATTTTTTATGAATGTGATTTTTAAGAACATGAAATCTGTGTGGCTTGGTTAATATTTTGATCAACTTTTTGGTTTAAGTATAGTGAGAAAATATCATGTAGCCCCAGAAGTAGTAGTAGCCTGTGGGAAATACAGTATTATACACACACACACACACACACACATATATATATAAATCTTTCACTTTCTATTTTTTTCTCTCAAAAAATATTTTTGTGCATTTAGTTACAAATGGTATATCGGTTAATTTATAATAGGAAATTGCTAGTAAAGGGTTAGCAAATATATTTTCCTTCTCTCTGGAGGAATTTAACCCAATGAAACTTTATGGCTTTGTTATTTAGACATGGAATAAAGCTGGAATATTCAATTGTGTTATTGGGAAACTTTGCTTATGATTGAAAAATGACCCCTGATTGGCAAATTGCTTTTGGACTGGGAAGAATGTGAAGGATTTATTAAAACTTGGAAAGCCATAACTGTGTACTTCTCTTTTTTTGAGTGCAATGCAACTTATTATTAGGTTCTTTCCTTGCCAGGAGCATGGACGTTATGTCCATGGAGTCTTTACAAGAGATATTAGTTTCTATTTGTGATATAGGGCTTCTAAGCCAGGATGCCTCCCACATAAACCGATGATTCACTCTTTTTACATCTAAGAACAGAAAAGAACCCCATAATTGTTCTTTGCACTAAAAGGACTCCGACAGGAGAGGAAATATTGGGTACTAGATGCTGGACTGCTGTACATCCTGGCTTGTGTATTTCTAGGTCAATCTAATGTTCAAGAGTCATTCAAAGTACATGTGTGGCAATATAGGCTAGAACATGGTGAGTAAGCATTCTCTAGGCACTGAGGCCAGGCCTGGGCATAGTCACCAGACTGACCAATGCCTGGAGGCTGCTCGGAATTCTGTTACACCCTAGCAGTGCAAAGACACTGTTGACACAGACAGTTGCAGAACATGCCAGGGAGCTAGAACTGAAATCCCAGAAGTGGAAGCTGAGCATCTGTGATCACACCAGCCTGGGGGAGTCTGAAGGGGAGGAATCCTCAAGCCCAGGCATGAACACTGGCCTCAATAAAAAAGCTGTTCCGATGAGGCTATACAGCAATGTGATGTTAGAGAACCAGAACAACAGAGCCACATTAGGAGTGCAGGCGAACATCTTGCCAAGGTTTAAAAATTACTATTGAGTGAAGTCAGCAAAAGTGGTGGAAATCCCAGGGCCCATCCTTCCACAGAAACACCAAAAAGTGAGCAAAAATTATCAGAATCAATTTTGTTAGAATTCTGGAAAATAGTAAAAAATTTACAGTATCTAAGTGAATGCTGAATCAAGCAAAAGATGATTTAAACACAGTAGGACAGCTTTGTGGCACTTTAACTTTCTCTTGCTCTACCCTGGGCTCAGAAGTGGTCTTAAAGATGGCAGTCTGCATTCCCAGTGTGTCTCTAGATCCAAAGGGAACACAGCAGATTTTGTTCTCAAAGAATTGCTTGTCTGTTTTGACCTGTCTGGGGCCTGCCTAAAGGATTGGTGTAAGTGCTTGCCTTGTCTTACCTAATACAGAACACTCAGGGAAGAAAAGTGGCCACAAGGAAGGCTTCCTTGAAAACACTGAAAGGCAGATGAGCAAGGCAAGTTGCTGCCACCTGGGGCAAAAGATCACAGTTAGGTAAAGAATAGACATTATGAAAACCTGGGATGAAAAGCCAGGGAGACAGATACTTTGGGAAATAAAGGCTGTGAAAAGCTCCTCAATGTAATGCAGAAATCTAGAAAGTCATTTTTGGGAATTGAATCATGTACTCACAAAAGACAGTTCAAGTCTTAATGATGTTCCTGTGGGTGTGAACCCATCTGTAAATAGCATCTTTGAATATTAAAGTGAGTCTGATTGTGGATGCATTTGTGATAGGATCTTCAAAGAGCCTATTTAGATGTGGCCAAACTGAGTCAGGATGGACCTTAAACAGTATATCTAGAGGCCTTAAAAGAGAGGAAATTCAGATGACTAGACAAGAGAAGCCAGAAGTCAGAAGTAGAAGAAATCAGAAGCAAATGTCAAAGAGGAGAGAAATCTTCATGTGACTGAGGACTGCCATCACAAGAATGCTATGGACTCCAGGAGGAAGCATGGCCTTGCAAACATGTCAGCTGATTTGGGATCTTAAAAAATCCCTTCACAGCAATACATACATTTAGGTTTGGTTGAATTACTGGGAGAAAATGTATGTACCTTAGGGGCTGAGAATCTTAGGGGATGCACATCTTAGAATCCTGCTTACTACAGGGAAATGTTGAATAGGAAATGTATAACTCTTATGGATAGAAAATCTTGAATAGTAGGTCAAAGTGGTTGGATTCTGTTCTTCAATTAGTCAAAATTGGGACATCCAACCATCCTATGTTTTTTCAATCTTTTTGTAGAAAAATCAGGAACTCTCTTTTTAAGTTGCACGTATTTTAAGTTGCATTAACAGAGTAAAAAAATTTCTATTGGGGTCATCAGATAGTTTCCCTCTCTTTCTCTCCAATGATCAAAAAAGGGTAACAGGGAAGCGGCTGTGGCTCAATCAGTAGGGCTCCCGTTTACCATATGGGAGGCCCCGGGTTCGGTTCCCGGGGCCTCCTGGTGAAGGCAAGCCCGCCCTCACGGCGTGGTTAGCTGACCCAGCGAGCACAAGCAGCAAGGGGGGGATAAATAAATAAATAAATAAAAATCTTTTAAAAAAAGAGTAACAAAATGAAATTGAGAAGAATCAAGTCATAACAATTCTTTGAACCAAGGAAACAAGCAGAAGTGGACTTGAAAATATTTGCAGAAATTCTGGATATAGAAGGCCAAAGAAATTGGATACAGTATAGAAAGATAGATAGAAAGATAAATAGATGATAGATAGATAGATAGATAGATAGATAGATAGATAGATAGATAGAAATAGTAGACAAGAACACTCAGGTAAGTGTGGCAATTCCAAGGGGAAATCCAGAGAATATCAAGCTATATCAAAAAAATTTATAAAATTATTGAATGGACCTTGATGAAATTATCAGACTATTTAATTTTAAAACTGAAATTTGACCACTCTAGTCTAGTGGCTCTTTTCCACCATTTTCTTTTTCTCTTCTAATAAAGAGCACATGGAGCTAGCAGTAAGTTTCTTTTGACACTAAGATTAAAATATCATTTCTAAAGAAGTAGGTAATCTGTCTGGGGAGTAATTCTAGAGTAGGTGTAACGGTCTATAAAAAAAAGAACTATGATGCAACAAGATGACACAGTGAGATGATGGAGCTAAGAGACACTGAGAGGAAACACAATGAGAGACACAACAAGAAGGGAATGGAGGTGGCTCAAGTGATTGGGTGCCTCCCTCTCACATGGGAGGTCGCGGGTTTGGTTCCCAGTGCCTCCTAAAGAACAGAGAGCAGACAGCGAGAGCGAAAAATGGGGCGGCGGGGGGGGGGTGAGAAATAAATAAATACATCTTTAAAAAAAAAAGAACTAAATCAGACTCTGAGACATTGGGGAAATGGAAGGAAGTAGTTCCATTGGCAAAATAAAGACTTCCTACTGTAATTGTAGAGGTGCTTATCTTTTACTTCTCACCATAGAATCATCCCAAAAGGAAATATGCTTATCATCTCACGCTACCCATGAACACAAAGTTCAAAGCCTGCCCTCCAAATCAAGGAAAATACATTGAAAACAAATTTACATATTTCAGGTCTCTACTAATCACCATACCCTTCCAGAGAAAAACTAGCATATCACCTATAAAAAATGAGCATAAAACTGACATAATCAGTAAATCTGAATGCTAGAAGGACACAATAAGGTTACATATTCAAATTTCTCAGTGAGAATTATTTTGAATCTAGAATTCTATACTCAGGCAAATGATGAGCACAAAGAAAATATTTGTTTTAAATGTCAAGACTCATAAATATTGTTGTTTTATTATCATGAATATGATATCTTTTGTTAGGAAGGACCACAGTAAAAGGAAACAGAAACATATAAGGAAGAATAACAAGAACTAGAAGAATCAGGGGCAGTTGAGTATTATCAAAAAGAATCATCAAAAGCTTACAAGAAGTCATAAGAAAGGTCCTTTGGATCTTGAAGGCAGGGAGAATTTCTTTCAAGCAGCAGGATTTAGTGACAAAGAATTACATTCCCTTTATTGTGTTCAGTTGCCCACTGACAATCATAATAACATATATGTTGGTATTGGGTATAAGATGATTCAATATTGAAACAGCACATTGAAGACAATTATAGTTGTAGAAAGAATATATTTAATGGTATTATTTTAATATTTTCAACTTTTATAACTTACAACAATTATGAAGTGGCAGAAAAGATAAGGAAAGGGCACAAATACTAAGAATTTCTAATTGTTAATGAATCAAGAAATAAAGAATCACCATTTAAAGTTATAAAGGCAACTACTACGTATTGTACAGATAATAGTATATTTAATACAAATCATAGCTAGATGGAGGAAATAAAGTAGGTGTTAAAAACAGTAAATTTTTCTTCTCCCATAATGGTAGCTCAGAATGCAGTCTAATAATGACAAATCAATAAAAGACATAAAGTATAATGCTAAAACATATAACATTAATTATAAGGAAAACTTTAGGAAAAAAAACAGTTAAATTTGTTGCTTTTTGGAGAGGTGGATGAGGTTAATGGTAAGGATAGGAATTTTATCATTTTGGTCCAATCTATAGGTTTATAATGCATTTGTAGATATTCTATTAACAACTTTAAAATTGTGCTTCACATTTAAAGAAACATAAAATCAAAGGTAAATACTCATAAGGAACTTTTAAATTTGTAATAAAAATAAAATGGAAGATATTATATGGAGAAAATTATTCCTGAAGAATATCAACTGTCTTTATTCCCTTTAATGACTCTTTTAAAATCTGGTAAAAGTAGAAGGAGTTCCATTTCTAAGTTTCAAAAAAAATTAATGAATTAATAGAAGCAAGTTGTCACCAGTCTTTTCTTAGAAATAATACCAAGATATGCTAGGTCATGGACCAATTAAAATTAATTAATGGCAGAATATAAGAAACCCATGACTTTATTGTGTCATCCACTTTAGAGACAGTTTTACATGATTTAAAGATTTGAACTTCTCCTAAGTGGATAAAGCTTTTCCACATTAACTCAAAGAAGTAAATTTAATATCAAGGTCATAGAGCCATGGTTAAGTATGATCCTATAATCATCTTTGTGAATCTGAATGAATGTTTACCTTCAAATTCTGTGCTCAAACAATTTATCAACTGCCTAGCAATATATGCAACTCTAAATTACAGAAGTCATTTCATTTATAAAGATATATCTGGGCTTCTTTCATGTAAAAAAATTCGTATTTTACTATATTGTAAAAATATCACAATCTAAATGTATAGTTATATGCATTTATAATATCAGGAAGCACTATATTCTCATCAGCAATGTACTATATGATTTCTTAACATTCACTTTAAATAGAAACAAATAATATTAGACTTTTAAAGAAAAAATAATGTTATCAGAGATTTATGTTTTACATAGTATTCTTACCTTTCAGGTTACTATTTTTCATGTATTTCAGAGTAAAATAGATTAAGGTAGAAAATGATTAAATGCACAATATATTTTTCTTTCTACTTTAATTATAGACCAGAGCTTATTCTAAAGCTTTTCAGCTAATATTCCCTAATGCTTTTGAGTGATGCTTTTTAAAAAATTAATTTTATCTACAAATACTCCATATCCACCAAACATACATTCCTTCTTATCCTCTCACTCCCCCTGTAATCTATAATCTACTATCTGTCTCTGTGAATTTGCTATTTCATGATTTCTCTTTTTAGTGACATTGTATAATATTATTTGTCCTTATATGTCTTGCTTATTTCACTGAGTATAATGTTTTCAATGTTTTTCCATATTGTTGCATTCTTTCTACAGACAAATAATATTCCATTATGTCTATATACCACATTTGTTCATTCATTCATTTGTTGATGGGCAGTTGGGTTGTTTCTACTTTTTGACAATTGTGAATAGTGATGCTATAAACAATGATGTACAAATATCTGTTTGAGACTGTTTTCACTTACTTTAGATATATTCCTAAAAGTAGACTCATTCCCACCAACAATGCACTAGAGTTCTAATTTTCCTATATATTCTCCAATACTTTTTCCATCTTTTAAGTAATAGCCATCTTTGTGGGTGTGAAGTGGTATCTCATTATGGTTTTTGATTTGCATTTCCTTAATGGTTAAGTACATTGAGCATTTAGTCACATGCTTATTGGAAATTTGTATACTTTCTTTGAAAACTATCTATCTAAGTCCTTTGACCATTTTTTAATTGGGTTGTTTTTGTTTTTTTGATATTGCACCTAATTTTTTAATAGATTTATTTTTCAATGCTCCAGAACCCAAACATCCACATTAGGGCACCTATGAAACAAAAGAAGTTTTGGGGAAATAATTGGACTACTCCACTCACAATTTTTTGCCTGAATTTAGCAAGCAACACAACCAGAAATCATACACACACACACACACACAAAAATTTAGAAACAATAGATGCACTCATATGCCTCTCATATCTGGGGGAAACACATTGACCTCAGGGAGTGATCGCTGTGATGTTAACTGCCAAAGCCTGTCATACACACACACACACACACACAAGACTTCACTGTTTTGTTCTGCAAATGAATGTAGAAGTCCCATCTTTGTTATATAGTACATCATTTTACAGACCCAACTTTTATGTAAATGAACATAAAAATGGTTGAGAGGTTAAAACTACTAGTAAATGAATTGGAATATAAAATTTAACCTTGTTTGAAATTATAAGTTTTAACAAATGTATTGATAAGGTAAAATCTTTTAAGTAGTGATTTAATTTTATAAAAATATTGAGTAATATTTATATCATACCTATTAATAACAATGATTTTAATAAATATAAAATTAAACACCAATATTTAGCTCAAGTGCATAATGCTTAATCACTTTTTATAAGCACAAAGCTAATTAATTGCCTTTACTATTAACACTAATCATAGACATCATTGTAGCATAGGTATGCAGTCAGAATTTTACAATCTCATACATGTAAAAATTCTATACTGAAGAAAGCAAATTTTTCAAATTTATAAAACTGGAAAATATTTTATCATGGGAGTAGTGTCCATAGGTATACCTTCCTTTGGGAGAAATAAGAAGAGTTAGATGGTAAAGAAATAGTAAATTGTGAATATTCTCCTGGTAATTAATAAGCTTGTATCCTATAAAAAAGTAAACTAAAAAATTACTTTCAAATTCTATCTTTATAAATCACTTAAATTCAATCTGGAACAAAATGATATATAAACAAAAGAGCATTTTTTTTTCAAAAATGCTCTTCTTCAGCTCCTTTAGGATATTTTTTAGCTTCTTTAAAGATATGTTTTACTTTGTTCAAGTTTGTGATTGCATATGAATCCTTATTATCTCTCCAGAACTAAGTTAGGTATTAACTGGAAATAGAGTGAGGTAAGTAAGAAAATTTGCTATTTGGGGGTTAGTATTTCATATTCCTTGAAGAGGTGATGAAGGAAATTTTCAACATAGACCTCATAGTAAAAAGTTATTGAACTAGAAAAGAAAGGAAAAATACAAATGCCCTTTACTCTCCATAACATTTATATTCAATCAGTATAGCTTCATGTTATTTTTGCAGATTATAAAATGTGTGGGAACATATTAAATTCAAATACCAGCATAAAAGCACATTCCAAGTAAAAAATTATGTACCTTCTTAATGATCCATGCTTCCTTTTTATCTGTGCATTACTAATCTGCATTAACCATTGCATAACACAGGGTTAAATATGGTGTGTTTTCTAGTACAAACATAGATCTTTTTAAGTGTTAAAATATCAGAAAATTTAAATGGTGTATGATTTATGTTGTCTCCAAAATATAACCAATTTACATTTGTAATCTCAGGAAACAGTTTTACTCACTCAGGAAATAGATACTGAATTCCTCTTATAATTAGTCAAATGGGATGGTACTACTGCATTACAAATTATAATTATTAAAGTTATTTAATATTTAATTATGGATGCCTTTAAAATATTGTTTTATTTCAATAAAAATATAAACAGTTAGCAATTCTAAATTATAAGCTTTTGTAAACCAGAATTCTTATATTATATCTTTCCATGTAGCTATAAATATTAAAGATTATGGATGAATTTTGTTGAATTAATAACATATTATAAATATATACCTAATATAATTCTATTGATTACATTAAATTTGGACATTATCAATCATGCCACAAAAGCAACTGTGTTAAACTTAAATTAAAATAAAAGAAAACAGTTTAAACATAAATGGAAGGTTTAAGAATATTTCTTTTTCATTACTGATAAATATCATTTTGTAATATGCATTTGCCATGCAATATAAATTTAACAAAACAATTTAGATCAATATTCATGGAAATCCATGTAATCTCTTCAGAAGAAATTTTCTCTGTTATGTGCCAAGAAAAAAAAATATGGTTTTTCTTTCTGACTTTCCCATTTTCCAGAACTTGGTTTTTTGTTTTGTTTTGCTGAGTTTTCAATAGGACTGGAATTCTAGGTTATAGATTTTATACATTCTTCACAATCAAAGATATGAAGGTGTGATGGTGGCCAGGCTAATGTGTCAACTTGGCCAAGTAATGGTGTCCAGTTGTTTGGCCAAGCAAGCACTGGGCTCATTGTACTGCAAGGACATTTCATGGACTTAAATCATCAGTGAGTTGATTGCATCTGTGGCTGATTACAACTACATCGACTGAGGAGATTGCCTTCAGCAATGAGAGATGTCTCATCCAATCAGCTGAAGGCCTTAAGAGGAGAAGTGATTTCAGCATTCAGAGAGAGAATTCTCATCTCTAATTCAGATAGACAGTGTCTCCTGGGGGAACTCAATGAGGACCTTCATCAGAGTTCTTGGCTTGCAGCTTGCCCTATGGAATTTGGACTTGTGCACCCCCACAGGCAAAAGAGACAATTTTATAAAATCTCATAATATTTACTTATATCTCCTGTCAGTTCTGTTCCCTAGAGAACCCTGACTAATGCAGAAGGGTAGTATGATAAAGTCTAGTCTAGCAAACATCTAATCAAAATCCAGAAAGTGAGATAAAATGGTCAGAGACACTGTAATGGCTGAGATTTTCTTAAAACTGGCGCAAGATAACTTAAAAATCATCCGAATTCCAAGTGTAATTTAAAAATCCACACCTGAACACATCTTAATAAAATGTCATAACACCAAATGCAAAATGATTTTAAATGCATCCAGAAAGACAAATTACATCTGACTCTAAAAAGCAATAATGGAAAGTAGAAAACAATGTTGGACTAAATATTACATTTAAAATGTCAAGAGTATTAAACTAGATTTTTAAAAATCCAGTATTATTACTATTGGCGATTGAATCATGTCTTCCACAAAAGGCATATTCACATCCCAACCTCTGGGCCTGTGAGTGTGGACTTATTTGTAAATGGGACCTTTGGAGATGTTAAGATGTTCCCAGAGTAAATTAGAGTGGGCCTTAATCCAATATGGCATAAATATTTGTCAGCAAAGGACAATGGACACTGGAGGGAAGCCAGAAAGAAGAGTCAGAAGCCAGAAGTCAACAGAACTCAGAGGTGAAAGGAGTTGCTGCCACCATGTGCAGTGCCACGTGACAGAGAAGCCAGGAAACCAAAAGAATGCTGACCAGTCAAAGATACCAACCCAAGAAGAAGCAAGCCTTCCAGCCTCTGAAACTGTGAGCCAATGAATTCCTATTGTTAAGCCAACTGATTATGGTATTTGTTTTAGCAGCTATAACAATAAATCTAAAATGCAAGGATGCATTAAATTTGAAAGTTAAAAATGTTTACACATACAACTATCAAATATTAACCCAGACAAATGTAGTAATCATTCTATGAATATTGCATACAGTAAATTAATGATAAAAAGAAGTGTTAGATATAGTCAAGGGCACTGAATAGTGACAAAGCATTCAGTTCACAAGAAAAATATAAACTATAAATGTGTTTATTATATACCTAACAGCATAGTTTCAAACTATATAAATAAAAAATAAACTTTAAGGAAAAGTGAAAAAATCTGTACTCTTAATGAGTAATAGTAATATATCACTCATTACTACTGATAATAAATATTTAAACTATCAGTAAGGAAATAGATTTGAACAGTAAATTTATAAGTTCTATACAATGCAGATGTCTGTCTATTTTTCTATGTAACATGGTACCCCCAAATGAATAATACACAAAAAAATATATTTGTTTCTTTCATGGAATATAAATGAAAATTTACCACATACCAGATGTAAAGCAAGTCTTGTCAAATTTGCAAACAAAGAAACAAAAGAGAATTTATTTCATTCTCTAAGGACAAATTAATTAAATTAAACATTATAATAGGAATATAACCAGAGGCATCTGGTTTCAGTCCTGACATGTAAAGTGTTTGGAAGTTGTTCTTTCTACCTTACAAGATGATTATTATTTATATCACTTAATTACTAAATGTGTTTAGGTTTTTTTTTAATTGATTGCTTAACATTAAATCAAACTTGAATTCCTAGAATAAATTGATCTGGGCATATTTCAAAACGGTTACTTTCCTTCTCCACCTTCCCAAAATGCAAGGGAATTTTTCTCAGATCTTCACTATGAGACTCACTCTAGTAGAGTTCCTGGAAATAAAACCCAGCAAAGTGTAAGGGATCCCTTAAGTCTATACCCCAAGGAGTTTCTCACTATCAAACTAGTCCAATCTAAACCTCCAGCAAACCATCATAATTTCAATTGAAATGTTCCTATGAATTTATAGCTCCAGCTGCTTATGCTCTGGGTAAGCTGATCTTGGCTGCGATTCCAATGTTTGCCTTTCTCTCCAGATTTCTGAGTGACAGTTTTCCCCGTGACCTCAATTTTCTGATGTGTCTAAAAGGAATCTTTTTTTCTTTCAGTTTGTTAAGCTTTTTTTCTTGTTGTAAGGTAGAAAGAACAACTTCCAAACACTTTACATGTCAGGACTGAAACCAGATGCCTCTGGTTATATTCCTATTATAATGTTTAATTTAATTAATTTGTCCTTAGAGAATGAAATAAATTCTCTTTTGTTTCTTTGTTTGCAAATTTGACAAGACTTGCTTTACATCTGATATGTGGCAAATTTCCATTTACGTTCTGTGAAAAAAAAGGTTTGGATAAAATTCATCAACAATTCCTAATAAAACTCTTAACACACACACACACACACACACAAAAGGAATAGAAGAAAACTTTTTAAGTTTGCTAAAGAAAGCCCAAACTCAGCAAATATCAGCTGCAATGAGGAAATTTAGATTCAGCTTCTATGTTTTTATTTGATCTATTTGCAATTTTATTTCAGCCTTCCTGACTACCTATATATTGCTGTTCTTCAAACCAGCCAGTCTTGGGTCTTACTGGCTTCTTTATTAATTAATGATCTGGTTAAAATCTTTGACCTGTGTTATTTTATATTTGATTGGGAGTCACGACTTTACTTTGTGGGAAAAAGGTAACATATATCCATATGTATATATACATATATGCAATATGCACAGAACATATATCAATTTCTGTGAGATATTTCCCAAATTACATTTTTGTGATTTTATCTGTTAAATTTCTTTGTTTTATTCAATAAAACACAGTGGCCAAATATAAGTGAAATAAACATTATATTGTATTTTCCATGAAATATTTTTTGTCTTGACATTTTTGTTACAAAGTCATATTTTTTTCTTTATTTTTAGCTCATATGAATTGCATTTGGATTGCAACTTTGATGATAACATTTCTTATGGACTCAAGGGCAAAAGAGATTCTGTACCCATACATCGATATTTGGGATTAAAACAAAGTTGGAGTTAATATGCAGCAAATATATTTTTATCAGGTATTTTACTTGTGCTTTTAGCACACATCTTTGTTTACATAAGACAACAGAGTGACATATTTTTTTATTTTTCAAATCACTGATTTGCTGAAGAAAAGTATATTTTAATATTTAGTAGAGGATTTTCTTAGCAGATTCTATAACATGAATTATGTTTCTTTGGTTAGAAAACATCACATGATGATTTGAAATTTATCTCTGGTTGCCTTGGGGAATATCATGAAAAGAGGGGCCAACCTTCTTCCCAGAAATATCCCCGTTTATCTTACAAATACTAGTTGATGTTTCAGACAATATACATAAGCTGTATTGTCCAAATTGCTACAAAAAACTGAGAGAAAATTGGGCCATGTGTGAGGTAGGAGAGAGAATATTGCACCCTGTCATATCTAAATTTCCTACAGAGTGAAAAGCATATGAAGAAAATATTCTTTGGATTGATATATTAATTTAATTTATTGAATATGTATTACTGGTTCCTTTAGAGTACAATATGTTTAGCCTGACCTGCAATTAAATGAAAACAAATAATAATTATGCAATTGTGTTTGTACCAAAAAATATCTACATACAGACACATACACACATACGCTTCTATGTACCTTTAAAATACATTTATATATATTTATATCTATACCTAAACCCAAAAATATATATACATGCTGACACACATACCTTTAATGCACAGTAGCCATAATGCAAAAATAAAAATATAGATTCATTTCAGTTGTTATTTCTATTTTAGTAATTAAATGTCAAACCAAATGATTCATGCCATATGAAAAAAATGAAGATTTCTTTTGACCATGATCAAAATAAAATTGCTAATTAAGGAAATTTTGATGTGTGATCATTTTGAACATGACTTTCTATGAAATTAGGTGTCAGTTTCAATCAGATTATTGTACATTTTATAAACCAAGAAATATTAACTTAATTTCTATATATCATATTCATTTTCAGGCTCTTTAAGCAAGGATGTACTAGTTTATAAGGATGATAGTCTGAAGTAACTATCAAAACACCAGAATTTAAAATATTGTAAGCAATCCAAATATCCAGCAATAGGGAATGTTTAAGTTAAAAAGTATTACTTGAGGAAAGAACAAAATAAACAAAAAAGACAAACATAAGAATAAATAAATAAATAATTACTTGAGATATTATTAATCCATTAAAATGAATATTATGAAGTCTGTAGAATCAAAACATGCTATTGATAATGTAAATATGTGAATTATGCAGTAAAAATTGTTTATATCTAAGAATATGCACATATATGAATAAAGTTAAGAACAAATTATCAGTTATTAGGGAAAAAACATGTTTTTCTCAATCTCAAAATTGTTATATAACTATAAATATACTTATACCTAAGTGCTTTTTTGCCCTATATGAAATAAAAAGTGAAAAGAACAGCAATTCATCAAATGTAATAAAAAATATTTTGGTCTTTGCACAGAAGCAAGGGTATAATAGCGTTTGGTTTACCAGGAGGAGCTGATGTAGGTACTTTCTCTGCTCCTCATATTCTATATTTTCTGCCATTTTCTCTTCTTTTCATAGTCCTCCAATAAAGCAAACAAACAAAAAGTAATCTGAGTTCCTAGGACCTGAAACATTGGTCTCTATTTGTAGACAGCTATTAGAACTTGAGAGAAACTTTGGACTCCATGATTCTGGCCTAATCTTGTTTAAGCAGTGAAGAACTGCAGTACAGGTTCAGGTTAAACTTGGGTTAAGTTTATATACCCCGCTATGGAATTAGGGTACTCCTGCTCGGAATACACAACAAACAGAAAAGTCAGAGAAGAAATCAGGCTGGGCAAGGGATTTAAAAGGGCAGGTAGCTTTATTAGGACTAGGGACACAGCAGAATATATCCTGAAAATGTCTTTTGCATATGCTTATCAGTGGGCACGTGTATGGTATATTTGTTTTGCATTTGATTTTCAACAACTGGGCAGGGGATAGGGATGAGAGGTAGGATGTGGCGAGAATTCAAGGACTGGATTGGCTGAAATCCTGCCTTATTTTTCATCATTATATTATGTTCTAGTTATCATACTACATTTAAGTAGTGCTATTTGAATATACTCCAAGTGCATTCAAAGCAGAATAGTCATTACTTTATGTAGATTCAATTATTTTTAAATTATCCTTGGAAAATTATGTATATGTTCTTTTCCTTCTAAACACATATAAGGCTAATCACTGAAAATTTTAACACTTTCTGTTTTCCAATCTTCCTCCTTTCAATTTTAAAATGATCTCATCTACTTGAAAATAGCACTTTTCCCTAAAGATGACATTCTGTTCTTAGTGGTAGACATTGATTCGTTTTTATGCCTTCTTGTTCTGTGCTGCACATGTCACCAAGGCTTTGCCTTCTACATAATCAGCAGTATTCAGAATCTTTTTCCTACTGTCTAAAAAAAGATACATTTGGGATTCTTAATTTTCCAATGTCCTTTTTGCCAGTCCCTTAGTAATAAAGGAAAAAGCTAATGTATGCATTGTAATCCTTAAGTAATAATCAGTAAGTGATCCGATATTTTAAAGCAGTGGTTGTTAAAATTTAGCATGCATTAGAATTATCTGGATGTCATATTAAAACACAGATTGCTAGGCCCCAGTCCCAGCATTTCTGATTCAGTAGGCCTGAAAATTTGCATATACAACAAGTCTCCAGGTATTGCAAATGCTGAATCAATTTTTATAGTTACAAAAATAACAATTAAAAGGAAAATTAGGCATGTTTTTATTATCATATTTGTGAAAATCACATAGATAATATATATGCTACAGGCTCTAAGAAGAAATGAATGTAAGATTGTTGAGAGAATTATAATTAAATTATAGAAAGCATATGATAAAATTTGGAATACAACTTCCAAGGAATTCTGTCAAATTGGGTGTATGATTAAAATTGTTCTGAGAAGTACATAGAGCGCACTAATAGAAAACAAAGATCTGTATCTATCCAGTTATTCCTGATCTTCTCATCACAGCACAGAACTGCTCCTCCTCAGTCTGCCCCATTTCCCAACTATTCATGCCAGAAATCTGGATATTCATTTGCTGTTTCCTGTCATGGTCTTTAATATCCAATCCGTTACAAAATATTTCTCATGATTATCCACGTATTTACCACCACCAGCCTGATATCAGAGACTTCTTTCTCTCTTGTTGTTTATGCTTTCCAGTTGCCAAAGTGTAGGTTTTAAAAAAAAGGGTGTTATACCTATGGCAGTTGGAAAAAGCACAGATGAGCCTAATATAAAAGAAGAGTCATTTAATTCAACAAAAGGAATGTTAAATAGAGATGGGGTTGCAGGCTTTGCCATGTTCTACTATCAAAGGGCATGAGCATAATAAAAAATTTATGTAAATGCAGTGAGGAAAAGAATGTCATTAAGTAGAATTCTCCTTTGTTGAAGCTGCTCATTGAGATACTATATACTCATAGCAGTACTAACCTCAAATTAATAAGACTGTGAAATCTTGGATAAAGGAAGAATGAAGATGGATTGTAATATATACATATTTATCTCCTTGTTCTCCCTGTTTCTAGTATTCCTTGGAGTATTTTTGTCTGTTTTTACAAATATAGACATAATTTTCTTTCATAAAAATTGTCTTAATTATTGCAGCTGAGTTATGTTTAAACACTAGTTGAAGTCTCCTCATCCTTATCTCATCATATACATATACATATACATATACATATACATATACATATACATAT
>JAKSZT010053929.1:53861344-53938457 GCA_026826555.1 Tolypeutes matacus
CATATACATATACATATACATATACATATACATATACATATACATATACATATACATATACATATACATATACATATACATAAAGTTATTAGTGTGGTAGACTGAATCCTGTTCCCAAGATATGGTCAAGTCCTGATCTTTGGTCTTATGGCTATGAACTTGTTTGTATGAACTCAATCTTCTAAGATCCTATATAGATGAGGTGAAATTGAATCAGGGTAGGCCTTAATCCATATGCCTGGAGTTCTTATAAGCAGAACAAATTTAGATACAGTCAGCAGAATTTAGAAGTAGAAGCCAGTGAGCGAGTTTGCCTTGTGACAGCAGATTGCCACAACAATCCAGACTCTGGGAGAAACCAAGCCCTGCCAATACCTTGATGTTGGACTTCTCCAAATCACGAGACAATAAATTCCTGTTGCTGTGCCTGTTGTTAAGCCTACCCATTGTGTGATATTTGTCATAGCAACCCTGGCAAACGAAGACTGTTTTTGGCATCGGAAAGTGGCATGCTGTTATTACTAATACCTTAAATGTAGAAGTGGCTTTTGAATTGGGTAATGGGTAGATGCTGGAAGAATTGTGAGGCACTTTATAGAAGAAACCTAGATTGCTTTGAAGAGAGCTATAGAGAAAGTTTCTGTCTTAGAGAATGCACATATTGTTGTCATATATATATTGGTAGAAATATAGATGTTAAAGGCATCTGAGGAGGCCTTGGAAGGAAATGATGAATATGTTATTGGAAACTGGAGAAAAGGCAATTCTTGGTATAAACTGGCAGAGAACTTGGAGAAATGGTCTTCTGGTGCCAGATGGAAGGCAGAACTTAAAAGCAATGAACTTCAATATTTAGCAAAGGAGCTTTCCAAGCTAAGGGTAGAAGATACCGCCTATTTTCACCTTCTGCTTACATTAAAATAAGATATATTGATGTTTTGGAAAATTATCTCACCCTCTGACATTAGGGCCAGAGGCCACTCTATAAAGGCCCTCCTTGAGTTTCCAGGAGGTAAATTCCTATAGAACAGGTCTCCCGTGAGGTGAGACTGAACAGCTTTTTGCCAAGGAGATTAAGGGTGTGGATCATGGATCCAGTCTACTATCTCAGAGAAAGTCAAGATGTGAGATGCAATTATCCAGGAAACATCTGTGTAAGATCCTTCTTTCTGATGACTTGGACTCCCTTGAATTGCATGGAAAACTGACAAGGCTTTTGAGAATTTTTTTATCAGGAGAAGTTCTGCCAGCCTGAGCTGAAAGGGGCAGAGATGGGACAAAGTAAAGGAAAAATTACTTCAAGGACAGAACCATGGAAATAGAGGTCTGGGCAGAAGATACTTCCTTGGCTAAGGGAGAGCAGCTTCCACCCCAGCCTTTGGCTCAGGCAGTGCTTCCACCCTAGCATTTGGAAATGACAGGCCATCCATCTCAGCATTTGAAGGAGACAGGCCTACCCAGGCATCTGGAGAGGGCAGGTTTTCCATCCCTGCCTGTGAAAGGAGGCAACCCTTCCTGCCCAGTGCTTCAGGAGAGTGTGGTTGCCAAGGAGCTTGGAGAGGGTAGCACCAATGCCCCTGCATTTGGAGATAGCTCAGTTGTTGCCTTAGTACTTAGACAGGGTGGGGCTGCAGCTTCACCAGGCCTGGAGAACAAAACATCAATCTACAGATGACTCTCATACCTTAGACTCTAATGGAGCTTGCCTTGCAGAGTTTCAGATTTTCTTGGGATCTATGGCCCCTGTTTTCCTTCCAATTTCTCGCTTCTAGAATGAGAATGTTTATCCTATGCCCTTCACACTATTGGATTTTGGAAACAGATAACTTGTTTTCTAGGGTTCACAGGTACATAGACAGGGAGGAACTCTGCCCCAGCACAGACAACACCCAAAATTATTTTGATGAGACTTTGTGCTGAGAGTTGTTACTGAAATGATTTAAAGCTTTTGGGTTATTGAGATGGTGTGAATTCATCTAGCATGTGGGAAGATCCTGTCTTTTTGAGGGTTCAGAGGATGGACTGTTGGGATTGAGTTATATACCCCATGAAAGGCATTGTTAAATCTTAACCTGTGCTCTGGTAGGTATGAAACCATTTGTAAATAAGACCTCTGAAGATGTTATTATTAATTAAGGTGTGGAAGGGATGGAGAATTGAACTCTACTGTGAAGTGTTTTGTTCTCTCAATATTATATTTCTAAGAATCTTTCATGTTATGTATACTTACAGTTCATTTACTAAAATGGCATCAGTTAAGATATTAAGTTGATTATCTATACAGAGACTGATTCAGACTCAAGTATGGGCAAAAAACTCTCAATTCAATTCTATTCAAATCATGGTTTTGAATAAGGAATGTTAAATCAAGACAGTTCTATGATTAGCTAGACATATACATGTGCTTTTCTTGGGGCAGTTATTTTTGGGGGTTGGAGGGCTCTTTAGGAAGAAAGTCTATGTTATTTCCCTTGTTTCTAACCTCGAAATGGTTAAAAAAAAAAAAAAAAAAGAAAGAAAGCCCAATTAGATCTAAGTGTACACCACACAAAAAAATCCCAGGGAAGTGTTAGAAGTGAATTGAATCATGCATTTCCTTACCTGTGTCTCTTACTACTTTTATTAATCTTTAAATAATTTTTGGCAGATGAATATTTATTTCACATATCAAGAAGCAATTCCTTTCTCTTGTATCAAATCACTGAACAGCAGTTTAAGTTATTAGGAAACATTCAAATTTGGGAACATAGCTGTTTCATTTCTACAGCAATACCAGTCTCTGTAGGAACAATGATTTCCAGCAGCCTGGTCTGACCTTGACTTCCTCTGTGGCAGAACAAAACAGTAAGCCACAAGGCACTGAATCTTGACCTGCTGTGTGAAGATCACTTTAGTGCATTTTTGGAGGTGTTTCAACCACACTGAAGCCGCTAAAGCAAAAATCAAGTTGTTTGAGGGGTAGCAGCAATAAGGCAATCATTCCTTTTTCTATCTCTTCATATCATGAGTGTGACAAATCTCTTACAGTGAAAATAACTCTGAATTGCCCATAGGCTGCCAGGTAAGAGGACAGATACAGTGAGACTTTGCTTTACATTAAGGGCAGATTAACAGGTAAAATGATTTAAAGGAAAATCTTTTCTTTTTATCTCATGTTGAAAACTCCCCAGTTTTATTTATTTTATTTTATTTTATTTTTTTGTATATACAATTAACTACTACAATTCAGAATATTTAAATTCATTGGAAACAATTTGGAATTGAGAATTAAATTCTCACTTGATAGGCTTATTCTGTGTATTATAGTTGATGATTTAGAATTCTCAAATTTTAAAGCCAGAAAGGCCAATGAAAGTCATCCAGTCTAAACCTCAGAAATGAAGTCCTTGGCAGGTTAAGACAAAAAGCTACAGCCATTTTGGCAGTTAGTGATGGAGCTGGTGTGAGTCATTCAGGTCTCCTGACTCTGCAAATGCACTTGCTGATACAGACAAATGTATGTTTACATAGTTTGCTTAAAACAAAAATGCAGAATAAGCTAAATATTTGACTTTTAGATACTTTAAAATCTCTTTTAATATTTATTTTAGTTTCCTAGGCTGCTCAAAGCAGATACCATGAAATGGGTTGGCTTTAAACAATGAGAATTTATTGGCTTACAGTTTGTGTTAATCAAGGCACCACCAAGGTGATGTTTTCTTCCTGAAAACTGGCTGCCTACGATCCTTGACTCCTCTGCCACATGACAAGGTACATGATGGCATCTACTGGTCTCTTTGTTCTTTTCTGGGTTCCATTGATTTCAGCTTCTTGTTCTTGTGGCTTTTTCTATATATATATTTATTTATTTATTCCATATATAAAGGACTCCAGTAAGAGGACTAAGACTCTCCCTGAATGAGGTGGGTCACACCTTAACTAAAGTAGCCTCATCAAAAGGTCCTAATTATAATTAGGGGACCCCTAATTATAATAGGGGTCCACACCCACAGGAATGGAGTACATTTAAGAACATGTTTTTCTGGGGCATATATATCTTCAAACCACCACAGAAGTCTAGAGTTTTGGTACAATATGACTAGTACAAAGGGTAAGACATAGTAGCCCATTGACTTTAAACTTCCATCTTTAGAAGTATCCAAAAATATTGTTTTTTAATACATGTAACTATTGTGAGCATATTATATATTATCCACATCAGCACACAGTTACTAATAAAACTAATTAAATGAGAACAATAGGTATAAAATAAGACTATCCCAGGAATATTGGGATATATAGTTATACTTAAAATACTGTATTTACTGTTATACATAAACTATTTCTTAATTTTTTAAAAATAAATAAACTAATCATGTATATAGAATATAAAATGATTTGGACCTAAATTGTCATTGATCTGCTTAAATTTAACTTTATATATGTTTTTTTGTTTTGTTTTGTTTTTTTTACCGGGAGGTCCCGGGGATCAAACCCAGGTCCCTCCATATGGGAGACGGACGCCCAACCAGTTGAGCCACATCCGCCCCCAATATATATATGTTTTTAAAATCCCATGCTTCTCTAGACTTTTGAATGAACAGTTCTATAATCATGTAAATGTGATAGAATAATCTGTGCACTTTCTGCATTTCTATTATGTCTTAGTTTGCCTGATCTGCTATCACAAACACCACACAAGGGGTTTTTGACATAACAACAGGTGTTTACTGTCTCACAGTTTCAGAAGCTAGAAGTCCAAAATCAAGGCGTCAGTAAGGCTACACTTTCTCCCCCATTCTGATGGTGGCTGCTGGAAATCGGAGGGATACCTTGGCTTTCCAATCACATGGTGTGTCCTCTTCTTTCTCTTCCATGTTTCCACTGACTTCCAACTTCCTTTCCTCCCTGTGCCTTTTTCTTTATAAAGTAGCCAATAATCCAGATTAAGACCCACCCTGCTTCAATTGGAAACATCTTAACTAAAAATAACATCTCAGAAAGGTCCTAAGATAACAGGATCACACTCACAAAGATGCAGGTTAGGATTGAGAGTGTGTTTGTTGGGGTCCATAGTTCAGCCCACCACACATTTAAAAAATCTGTTGTGCTCAGATGAGAAGAGAGAGGGAGCACTGAAAATGTGCTGCTACCACCATTAAAATTTTTCCTGTGGAAATTTTATTTTGATATTTATGAAGTTAAAAAAAAATGAAATTTGAAACAGGATTACCCTGATAATTATTAAATAAGAGAGATGTGTTTATTTCAAAAAGAGAAAAGTTGGTAAAAGGTTTGAGTGGCACATGGAAGAGTGCTAAATAAACTCAATTATAATTCTCCATTTACCACTGAATTACTATTTAATTGCAATTAAGACAGTTTCTATAACTATAATAAATATTTTCAGAGCCTTTTAGATTATAATATTCAGTTGACCATGATTTTTCCTTGTTTAACAATTTACTGTGTAGTATTTGCTGTTTTCAAATAATTTGTTACAAGGATAGCAATGGGACATTATAGCCAGACAATTTTCCAAATACTTATTAGACTATCATAACATCTGTGAATAATACAATGATAGCATTGTTTCTGCATTCCAATCCTCATGTTTTTACTGTTGTTATCATTGCTGTTTGTTTATTTGTTAACTGTCTTCAGTACACTGTTCAAAGGAAGTAGTGTTAGTGGCCATCCTTTTCCTATTTTTTAAACCTAAAGGGAATATTTCTACTATTTCATCACAAACAATGCTGCTTTCTATTGATATGGGATAAGTAGTTTCTGTCAGATTAAGGAAGTTATATTCTTGATTAAAATTTTTTTTTCATAGTCACTGAATTTTATAAAATGAATGCCAATGTCACAGATGCTAGCTATACAATTTTTAATGAACAGATTTATTTTTAATGAATTATCTTTTTATATCATAGCTTTTTAAAATAAAGCAGTAAACTTTCTCAGTCTTTTTGAATTTTTAAGATGTAAGAAATTTTCTTAATTTGTCCCTTGTTCTTGTAAGACAGTTTTCTCTCTTCAAATTCTAGATTGTTTGCCATGCTCTCTCTCTTGAAATTCATCTATTTCATCACTCTGGCTGCACATAAGAATTTCTCTGTAATTACAACACAATGAGTCTATATATATTTTATTTTTTATTCCCTTCTTGGTAAATATTGTATGCACTGTATTTCTGGAAATTCAGGCTTTTCTTCATTTTTGGAACTTTTTCATTTATTATCTCTTCAAATTACTTTTACATAATCTCTATTTTCTCCTTCTGGTTCTATGAATAGAATATGCTCTGCTCTTTTTAACTTCCATATTTTCAATTTCTTGCTTTCTTTGCAATGCAGCCTGAGTACTTTCTTGATAGGTTACTTTCATGTCACTACTTTTTTTCCTCTTTTATTTTTTCTTTCACAGACCTCTTATTAAACCTATAAAAGAACTTTTTAATATTTTTTCTTTCTTCATTCTATAAATTAACTTTTTATTTTTAATTATAGTTTGCTTTTATAAAAATTCTATATATTGACTTCTAAATTCATTCCAGTTGTTGTTGAGAGTTCTTTGCTTATTTTTATTGTTCCAACTTTTATTTCTTTAAGCATTTCACACATGCTTATTACACATTTATACGTAAACATACATAATTATACACACTATGTAGATGAAACCGTACATACACATATAATATATGAAATGTATTCTGCATCTGATGATTCCAATACAATTGGGATTTTTTTTCGCTGCTGACACTCACTCTTGGTCATTTGCTTGAGTGTGTATGTGTGTGTGTGTGTGTGTGTCTTTGAATTGAGATTGTTTTTTTTCCAAGGCAATTTGTATATGCTTATTTCAGGATCTAAGGGAAATATTCAACTTAGTCCAGATATCTTAGTGTTCACCACCTGCTGTAAAAGACTCATTTTCCAGACTACAAAACTCATAATGGTATTTACTCATTATGCAATTTCACACTTTGTAGATAATTATTACTCTATAACTAGATTTTAGCAAATAGCTTTCTGCCTTTTCCTGCCATGGGTGGAGTGGCTGTTTGGAGATATCATCCCTCCTAGAAACTCAGCAATTCAATTTATACTTTTTATACATCCATTTGTTTTATAGCAGAACGGTCGTTTGGAGTATCTTGTGTGCTATCCTGCCATAAATGAAAACCCCAAGGTATTTCTGAAACTATTTATTTTTTTCTTTGGTTCTTCAATTAAAAAATGACCCAATATAAATCCAAAGCATATCAAGATTAAATGATTTTATGTATATGATGCACTTTTAACAGTCCACATAAACATACTATTTAAGTTGTTGCTATGGTTATTAAAAATAACTGCCGTTATGAAGGAAAAATACTCATGGATGTGAAAAGAGTTCAGAGAACTCCATGCATCTTATAATAGTCACCTATAGGCATAAATAATACTCTCTTTACAAAGTCTCATTCAAATATAATCCAAAAATGAATCACTTTATTCTTCTGAAACTCTTACCTCCTCAAAAATGTGTACAAAACCTCAAAAGGAATTTTGACTCTAGCCTTTATTTATATGGGAAGCATTGACTGGGAGTCTTCGTTGTGCAAGATGCTGCACTAGACGTTGTGAGGGATGCAGACATACAAGAATCAGTCCTTGACCTTGAATAGTTACAATCCAAAGGCTTTGGAGTCACAAAGCTAAAATTATTCCATTAAAATGAACCCTAAACTGTGAACTATTGCCATTACCTTTTACACTCCTTTTTAACTTTAAATATTATAAATATTTGTGATAAGTGCTTTAGAAAGATTTTGTGGTTATCCAAAAACATGAGATGAAACAGATTTTCCTTTGAAGGGTATTATATAAGAACAACACATATTATGTCATAACACAGATTTGCAAGATTACCTGGAAGTGTTTTAGACTGTTTTAGTCCATGTGGAGCACAAACATATCCTTGATGGGAAGCTTAAATAAAGGATAGTCTCAAAGGTAAACTGTCATTGTCATACTAAATTTCTTTCCTCCTGTACTGTTTTGGTAAGTAGCAATAATAAAAACTAATTAAAAATTGAGCATTAACTATTTTCCAAGTACTCTGCTTACTGTGCTCCAACGCATTCTCTCATTTAATCTTCCTAAACATGAATATTTGAGTCAATTGAGAATTAAGTATTTTATCCAAGGCCACACAGCTGGTAAGTGGCAGATCCAGGACTCAACCTCAAATGGTTTGCCTCCATGGTCCACATTCTGAACCATCCCAGTGCTAACTCCTCTGCCTTTCTCTACTCATCCAATAGTCTTGGGGAATGACCTCTTTCTGTGGTAGGTGTTACTATGGGAAACCAAAAATTAGTCTATTTATAATTTGCTCTGCAGACAGCTTAATACTTTATGAAGAGATTTTATTTGATTGCAAGTAATAATAATCATTTAAGCTAATTTAAAAATAAATGACTAGTAGCATGCTGAAATAATTGATTATAACTCTGCAATCTACCAAACAGTGAACATTTAGATAGCATGTCTTCCTCTAGGGTCTGAATCCCCAGAGCACTATTGAAAGTGTCTTTTGGACCTTCCAAATTTTGAGAAAGATTCAGCCTGAATTCCCTTAGCTGATCTGTGCAGAACTTAGAGTATTCCAATTTCACTAAGAATATAGAAGTGGAAGGAATCTTGGAATTTTTTAAACTAGTGTGCCATTCAGGGCAATCTTATGGCTGAATGAAGCATCCTTTGGCAAAGAGTAATAATGACTAGTAAGATATTCTTATTTAAACATACACATACACATTTCCAAATATTTAGTTTACAAAATAAAAGATATATATAATAACATATGTCTTGCTTGTGGATTACTAGGAAAAATTTAAAATCAGTGAAACAGCTTTCTCAGGTTTACTAAATCAGGAATAGCATTCCAGAATGGTTTTATAAAGTAAATACCAGTTGTGGTAGGTTGAATTATGTAAACTAGAAAAAACACATTCTTAATCATAATCCATTTCTGCGGGTATGAACCCAGTATAGATAATATTTTGAAGATGTTAATCTTCATTAAGTCGTGGCCAACTGAATCAGGATGGGTCTTAATTATATTACTGGAGGCCTTGTAGAGAAGGCCACAGGAGAAAGCCACCAGGGGGCAGGAGTAGAAGCTGGTAGTCAACAGTACCCGGAAGAGAAAGGAAAGGACATTGCCATGTTATGGGAAAAGCCAAGGAACCCTGAAGACCAGAGACAGCCAGCCCAGAACAGTATACAATCTTAAGGGAGAAAGCATCACTTTGCTGATGCCTTCATTTTGGACTTCTCCTAGCCTCAAAGCCATGAGCCAAAAAATTCTCATTGTTTAAGCCAACCAAATATAGTGTGTATTTTAACAGTCAGGAAACTAAAAACCCACCAATTGTTTAACAAAATCAGTAATATTTACCAATAGATTTTAATATTCAGATCAAGCAATAATGTTCTTATAATATAAATTTTAATAGGTTTTAGTAAGAAAAGTGATATTTCCATCAAAACCTTTCCCTTAACTGGTTTGCCACTGGATCTACCATGAGGAAAAAGAAAGTTGTGGACAGATCATCACAGTTAATAAGTATTAATTTGTGATACAAACGTGGATAAAGACTACCTCTCCCCCTACCACGACTTCCCCAAGCACAATTATTTTGTCTGGAAGAATAGAAGGATTGACAGCAAAAGAAGTTGAATATAATTGATTAATAAGCACTTACTATGATTGTTATTTCCCTACTCTTTTGTACCTGTGCGGAATAATCCTAATATTGATGCAAATTTATTGAAGGTTCATGGGTCTAAAACTTTATCATTTTATTATTACCAAAAAGAATACTGTATTTGGTATTTGTGGTGATGGCTAAAATAGAAGTTATTTTAAAATTAATGACAATAAAGCCTACCACATCATTTCAAGTAAAGTAAACAAAATGACAACATATTGGTAAATGTAAGGTGAATGAGCAAATGGATTTTTTTTAAACTTCCACTTTTAATAGTACTATTTTAGGCTCATTTTTGCTTAGAGTGCTGAAAAAATCAATCTTGGATTTATAGTTGATAGGGAAAATGAAAATAATATTAAAATATCCATGGTGGTTTGAAGCTGTATGTACTCCAGAAAACATGCTCTTAAATTTCATCCATTCCTGTTGGTGTGAACCCATTATAAGGTCTTTTGATGAGATTACTTCCATTAAGAAGGTGTAGCCCACTAAGTCAGGATGGGTTTTAATCCTATTAGTGAAGTCCTTTATAAGCAGAAGGAAACTCAGAGAGAGAGAAAAAGAGTCACTGGAGGCAAGAAGTTGAACCTGGAAGAAAACGGTGAGACCAGGAGGTGCTGCCACGTCCATTGCTATGTAATGAGCTAAGGATGCCAGGATCACTGGCAGCCAGCCTCAGACTGCCACAGTCCTCGGAGAAACAGCATTTCCTTGATGATGCCTAGATTCGCACTTGCTTTTAGCTTCAAAACCATAAGCTAATAAATTCCTATGGTTAAGTCAACCCATTTCATGGCATTTGCTTGAGCAGCCTAGGAATTGAAAACAATAACCTAAATCATACTTATATTAGATCTTTATGTATCCAATAACCTGAAATATTTTTAGCGTGACAAACTATTTTTAAATGTTTTTGATGATGGTTTAAACATAAAATACCTTCTATAAATAACTATGTAGAAAATCCATTTACATTTGATAAATTTAATTAGATAAATAATATATTGAAAATGAATGAATTTGAGGACATCATATATAGAATATTGTTTTCCACAATTCTTTGAAAAGCAATTGAACAGTGTTTCTTTCTCTTAGTTATTTTTTCAAACTTTACTTTTCATACTGTTTTTAAATGTCTTTTTCTATAAGTCCTCAAATCACCACCACAGAATGCAATTTGCATTGTTGAATTATCTTTAAAAATTATATATTAAAGAAAAATAAAAAAATATAGTCTCAGTAATTCATATTACTATAAAAATTCACAAATGCCAGATATTTTTGGACGTCTATTTCTTATTCTTATTATTTTGTTTTAATTTTATGGACGTCTATTTCTTACCTGCTTGTGAGCATGGTCATATGAATTTATGTGATTGTCAAACTCCTGATGCTTATAGTACTGCTTGTCACAGAGTTCACAGTAGAAATTGGCCTTTAGGTCCTCCAAAGCTTTTGCTATGGTGTTCTCCTTCTCAGTATAGTCCTGAAAAATAAAATTCCAAGAAGGAAGCAATTAGCTCTCTCTTGAGTTTACGTTGTTTTGACAGATGTCAACCTCAGTATAATAATTAGAGATATAAACAGAATCTAACAAAGAGAAAAACAAATCAAAATCCACAAAACTAAATTAGAAGAAATCATGAGTTAAAAAAAAGTAAAGATTAACAGAAGTCAAAGTAAAATGGAAAGACAGGAAAAAAATAGCTGAAGAATGGAAAGGAAAATCCAACCATAGAAAAAAATATAAGCCCTCCTTGAAGAAGTTCTTATGCTATTTAGAGCACCGAAAAAATGAAAATAGTATAGCTATATAGACTCACTTGTGGATTTCTGACAATGTCTTATTTAACATAAAATGTTTAATTCTGAATAAACTTATCTAAAATGTGTCTTCTTGGAAAATGTCTTTATCAATATATAAATAATGTTTGGTATTTTGTTTGTTTCCTTAAATATCTGTATGGTAAATTATTTTTCACCTGAAATAGACTTCAATCGACCAAATGCTTTCATATTGACCCATATCTATTTAGGATGCCCTTTAAAACATCTTCTAGTATTTTGAAAATGAGAGACTCTTTGCATGTCATTTATCCAAACTGAGAAGGATTAAACTATAAGCAGATTGTTTTTTATCATTCTCATGGTAAATAAAGGTGACTAAGGCCTTGCTAGACAATCACACCCATATAAAGATGAAAAATGTAAGCAGTCATCATGAGCTTTTGTTTACAAAGCATCAAATGGCAAGATGCTTGACAATAATTTTAGGTTTTCTTACTAGCTAGTCATACATCCTAAAATGCTAACCAGACACAAATAAATTTTATGTATTGAAACATTGTCTGGTCCTTTCACTGAAGTTCTGATATATAGAAGACTTAAATTTCAATCCTGGACATAGAATGTATTATAGTTTTAACCTACAGAAGATTTTATACTCAACTTTTTAAAATTCAATATCTACAGCATCCAGGCCCTCTTTGTGCTACTGTAAGACACTCACTCTCTTAGGCAATGGGATGTGAAAATGAAAGGCCATAATTTTTGTCCTCTCTCTCTTACAGGCTAGAAAAGATTCATAGTTTGAATTTTTAAATAGATTCTACAAAATTTAGAAGGGTATTACTTAGAAGTGTCATTTAATAAATGACTAATACTTTTTCCCCTTAATTTATTGTACTATTAATTTATGTACACATTCATCACATATAATAAAGTTCATGCAAATAAAAAAAAGTGTACATCTTGGAGTAATCTATAAATACATTTGTCAAAATCTACAAATGCATAGCACACCTTCTAATGTTAAAGATAAGAATCCACTGATACTTTTTATTACTTTTATGAACTAAATAGCAGGAAGTGGTGCATTTCTAAATCATTTAAATTGCTTTATTTATGATTCCATCTATTTTAATATTTAATTGCCATTTCTCAAAATAATTGTGACCCATTCCTAACTATTCTTTTTATTATTTCTTTTTGGTTACTGTTAAAATAATGTTAGTTCAAAAAGTGAAAATGAGTCATATAGATCTAAATTTTTTACTAAATTATTAGTAAAATTTTCAAAATAATATTTTTTGGATTAACCAATTTAAATGAAACAAATATTAAATACTATAATTTCATGGCTGAAGTATGTGAAGCAGAGATAAAATTCCAACCAATATAGGAGTTATACTCTAATGGCAATAGTTTTTGGTTCAGAAGCTGAATTAGCTCTCAGAATGATCTTCTAGATTTAACAGTAATTTCTTTGCAAACTAGTTCATTTTCTCCATTAATTACAATTATATGAATGCTAGTTCCTCTCTCTAAATATTGGATTATTTCTTATTATGGTGTAACTTATTTTTTCTTCTTGAGATTGATATTCTTCCAGGGAAGCCACAATTGTTTCCTGTTTATTCTGTCCACAAAAGTAGGAAAATTTCAAATACAGCAAACTGAAATTCTTAGGTAAATTGGATTCTTAAAAATATTAGCCCAGTCTAGATTTGAAGATAAAAACAGTAATCTAATAATAAAAATAACTGACTTTTATTCAATGTTTTTTTCCTGGTCAAGCACTGATTAAGAGTCTGAATGTATTAAATCAATCCTGATTAAAATCCTATAGGTCTGCATTTTGTACATTCCTGACAGATGAGAACACTGAGGTAGAGCAAAGTTAAATAACTAGCTCATGGATACACAATAAGAAAACATACACTCCATATTAGAACCCAAATCTGGCTCCATTTAATTATTTTTATCTTTTATTTGTAAAAAATTTAAGCACATAAAAAGTAGATATAATAGGATAATAAGGCCTGTGTACCCGTCAATTATCTTCAACAATTATCAACTCATGGCCAGTCTTGTTTTATTTTATCCTAACTCATTTCACATTCCATCACTGGCCCCAGATAATTTTGAAAGCAATTCCCAACTTCAATATAATTTCATCTAAAATTATTTCATTATGAATCTCTAAAAGACAGGAAAGGATTTTTAACATAACAAGACCATTATCAGACCTAAAAAAAACAAAAACAAAATCACATAATCATTCCTTAATATCATCAAGTTTCTAGTGTGTTCAGATAACTCCAATTGTATAATGTTTTAAAATTGGTTTGTTTGAAACAGAATTTAAATAAGATCTATACATTACCATCATGTGATATGTCTTTCAGTATCTTTTTTCCTATTGATTCTCTCCTCTCTTTCTTTTATTTTTTCTTTTTTTCCTCATTGCAAGTTTTTTTCAGAAAATTTATTTTAAAAATTATACTTCACATATGGAAAAATGTTCAGAACTATAGAAAACTTTCAATCATATGACAGTAACTCCTACACGGCCGCCACTTAAACTCTTTGTTAATATATTGGCACTTTCGTTTGTTCGTTCTTTCTCTCTCTCAATCTCCCTCTCAAGCTCTATCTCTATTTTTCTCTTTATCTCTCTCTTCCTCTAAGAAATTAAAAGCAACATAATATGGCCAAAGCTAAAATTGCAAGATGTGGTATAGTAAGAAATATTTTGAGGTCAAGACTTTCAGTTTGATTTGAACTGCTATAAGGAATCATGGCTTTATTCTAGAAAACATAGAATAGAATGACTTAGCTACTGTATGTATATTGGAAGAGCCATTTGTACTGCCATAAATTATACATTTAAAAACATATTTATATAGCACTCACTTCAGGAGCACATAACTAAAATTGGAATAAAAACAGAGATTACCATAGCCCCTGCATAAGGATGATACGCAAATTCATGAAGCATTCTATATTTTTTCCCTAATGAATATGGATGCAAAAATTCTCAAAAAAGTACTTGCTAATCGAATCCAACAACACATTAAAATAATTATTCATTATGATGAAATGGGTTTTATCCCAGGCATGCAAGGTTGGTTCAACACAAGAAAATCAATCAATGTAATATACCACATTAATAAATCAAAGAAGAAAAATCACATGATCACCTAGATTGATTCAGAAAAGGCATTTGACAAAATCCATCATCCTTTCTTGATAAAATATATACAAAGAGAAAGAATAAGCTCAAATCAGGTTGACACAGCCCATGGCTCCTTTCTTTATTTGTAACAGACAATATTGAAAGAGACATTGATTGAGATTACAACCAACCTAATACATATTCACCAGAGCCATCCATTACATAAGATAAGAAATATACTTGGATAAGATGGAAGTAGATGAGGGCTGCTCATAAGATCCTCAACCAAAAAAATCTCTTCTATCTGGGAAAGCCATTCTGCTCAAGTATATACACAGGTTCCGAAGTGGCCCACTTAGCATTATGACAGAAAGTAAAGGAGAAGGGAACAGGCTTCTCATAGGGTCATCCAAACCAATCATATTTTACATACTTCCAAAAACATGAAGGTTGAATCCTTTACTTTAAGGAAATCAGCATCCATATAACTTCAAAGTAAGAAAGTAGGAATCTTTTCATTTGAAGCCTTAGGAACCATGCATTGCAATATCTTTTGTAGATGGGCAAATTGAAACAGATATGTTAATGGTTTACCCATGGCCCCAGTGGCAGTCCATCTACCCAACATTAAGAAAAGTGAATACCATCAAGTTAGAACATTGAATAAAGAACACATTTCCAAAATGCAGCATTTTCATGCTGATTTCAGCACAAAATATGATGTCAAATGATGTCCAGCTTCTGTTTAAAGATGGTCAAACACTTAGTATAACCTACCCTGAAAAATGTGAGTTCTGTGAAGTTAGAATTTGTACTAGTATTTTTCACAGCTATGTCCCCAGAACTTTAAGCAGAGCCCAGTATTGACAGACCCTCAACAAATAAAAATAAAGACAGACCTTTCTGTTTTGCATGTGTATAAAAAAAATCAAATAGAACAGAAAACAGTAACCTTAAATAGCTAGCATTATTAAAATAATTATGTTCATCCTTGGATTTATGGCACCCAGTCATTTGTGGAAAAGCTTTACAGCTAATACCAAGTTATCCTGTATACAAAATCATTGCTAAATAGTAGCTCTGTATCCAAATATTACATTTCAATATTTCTGCTACAAATACTATATTTAAAATAGTCAAAATTGCAAAGATATAAATAGATTGGGCACTGCTAATATGTAATTAAATACTGAGAAGGAACATTTATGTATAATAAACATTTAAAATACTTGGGAAAATCAATGTCTCTTGCTCTTGCTCTCATTGTCTTATTTTCAAAGCCATTGCTCTATTACAAATAAAATAATCCTTGCAATTTATAAGCAGGGTAAAGTTTATTATTTTTTCTTTAGAATAAGGAAACAAAAATAATCTTTGATAAATTTTGAATGCAAGAAAAAAGGTCAGTCACGGAAGATAAGGCAAGGCTGTTCACTTTTAGAAGACATTTCACTTGGGAAGCCATCAGTCTACACTTTCTACAAACCACTGCAAATCTTCTGGGCCACATCTGGTGTTCCTTTCATTGCTTAAGTGACTGGCTTTGAAATGGTTTCCAGTAGCTTCATGCAGTGCAACCTGACTGTATATTGCCTCAACACACAACAATACCTTCTTCTTTCTCTTCAGGGTTCCCTCTGACTTCCACGTTTTCCCTGTGGCATTCTCTGATTCTCGCTTCTGGTTTCTTTCTCTTTGCAAGGCCTCTAGTAATCTGGATTAAGATCCATCTTCATTCATTTGGACCACACCTGAATTGAAATAACATCTTCAAGAGATCCTATTTACAATGAGTTCACACCCACAGGAATATGGATTAAGGTTATGTCTAAATTGGGGTCCATAATTCAGTCTGCAAAACCTATCATTCTCTCTATGTCACTTAGCTTTAGTCACCTAACCTCTTTAATACTTAGAAAGCTTTCTTAACTATATACACACTTGGACATTCACTTGTTATTTATTCTCCATTGAATGTACTTAAACAAGATGTTTAATGCGCATTCACTATTTGCAGGACTCTCTTCAAATGCCATTTCCTCAAATATAGCTTCCCTTATCACCCTTTCTAGAATAGAGACATTATTTTCTGTTTCCATATTCTCTTTCATCTTTCTTTTTAATGTAAAGAAGACAGAGTTTATTCAGGAAAATAAAACAGTGATAGAACACCATTGTAATTAGAACCTCAAAGCTATATTAACAATAAAGAAAAATGGAGTTCACAAAAAAGAATGTGGGGGAAAAAAGCTGTTAGTCTTTATCTCATATAAATTATTTTCCCTATTGGAGAAGAAGAAAATAATTTCTAGGTGATAAATGTTGTGCTATTGTTTCAACATGTATTTTATTTTGCTCTGAAAGTCCAGGCTCTACTAACTCAAAGGCTGAAGAATAGATTACAAGAAGATTTTGAGAAATATAGAAGGCACAACTAAGCAACAAATCAGTAAGTCACAATTGTATAAAAGTCACAGAGATATTGAGGAAAATTATACTAAATAATATGTATTAAATGAGAGGTATTTAAAGATTCCACAGAAATGCAAACTTATCTACCACCATCATCAAATTTGAAGGCAGAGACGGAATACTGATAAAGCTATGGACATCTCTAGTGATGTCTAGCACAACCCAATAGCAAGTAAGAATTTCACCTCAATACCCACATTTCCTATAATTTAAGTAAGTAAAGTTGTTTCTCAACCAAATTATAACTTCTTTCAGAATTAGTTTCAAGACAAGAGGATTTAGTTCATAAAGTTTTACCCACGTATCTTCTGTGCTTATTTAGCTGATAACACCCACTGGATAAAGAGCATAGTTTTTAATTTGTAGAACCACTCACATAAAAGCAGGATGGATTCCCAAGCCTTTTCTGTCAGAATACAGCCTTGCCAATCTCACTTGGATATACTCATTATCAAGATGGCAAAACTTTCTATGGAGATTTTTCTCTGGAAGAATCTGTTTCTTTTCCCTCCATTGATTCAACAGGAAACCCTAGCCCTGCAAAGAGACTCACTAGTTAATTAAAGCCAGTAATTTTTAAAACTGAAGAAAGCAACTAGGAAAAAGTTAGGATTTTCTCTTCATGTTTCGAGATCCCAGCATGGAATCTTTTTGATAGTACTTGAGGATTCCTGTTTCAGTTTAGGTAAGTCTGAAAGCTATAAGAAGCAGCCAGTTGCTTGGAGAGGTAGAAGAAAGGCATCTGTTAGATATTTGTTACTGTTTCAGTTATAACAGGAGTCTAGCATAAGTCTCCCCAGTTATCCTATATGGGGTTCTTCCAGCTATCCACACTGAGAAAAGGAGCTGGGTTTAATTAAGTTATCAGGGATTTCAGGAAATTCTGGTAGAAGAGTGGTGAAGTGAGAGTAGGAAGTCAATAAAAAGTTCCTGTTTAAGCTCCAACATGTAAAGAGGTTCAAAGTCATCATTCCTGCCCTTATAAGAAGGGAAAAAAAATGGAAAAACTGAAAATCATTTATATTGCTTGGACCCATCAGCAAAACACCATTGTAAAATCTGGCATACTCAGATATACAGCAACTCGGGTCTTCTTACTTATATCAGGAATCACTAGAGCCATGTACTGGTAACTTTGACACACTGCTGTAGGCTGAGTATGGACTAGTATGCAAGCAAGAAACTCTTGGTGTCTGCAATCTTAGGGGAAACCCTAAACATTTTTGTGGACTTCCCTTCTATGAACTCCACAAGATTCTCATGATGATGATTCCAAAAAGAGTCCCAGCATCTTTGACAGTGAGAGGGATGGAATAATCATTGTGAAATAATTCAAGAGCCTTCTCCACAATTAAGGCCTGTTTCCAAGGGAAAAGAAAAATTGCCACAGCTCAATTCTGAAAACTTATCTTAGCCAAGGAGAGGAATGTCCTTCCATTTCCTGGTCACTCTAGCCTTTCTGTATGACCTAAGTTTATAGAGAAGGATAATATTTTCAACATGGTCAGGGCATAAAAAAATATATATATTAAGAACTCTGCACCCAGGAAAGAGAGTAGGAGGATGGCAGAAGATAAATAAAAATGTACTACTGGAGAAATAATTATGAAGGCCATGGCCCCTGAAATGGAACCATTAAAATACTGATATTTAGTTGGAAAGTTATAGAATGCTCCCCTCCCTCACACTTTACCTTCTACCAACAGGGATCTAGAATGATTGTAGATTACAGCCAAAAGGGCAGGATGACACAGATTCTCTTTGAGAAAGTGTACATAGAGAAGACCAAAGTCAACAGCAGAGACAAAAGCAAGAACAGCAGAGGAATTTGAAGCCTCTGGCACCTATACCTACAGCAAACATTGAACACAGTCCAACACGTAGTCAGATTAATATAAATAGACAAACAGCATATTTACCTTAGTCTCCTTACTTGATATAACATGTCTCACTTTCAATAAAAAATGGCCAAGAATGCTGTATTAGTCAGCCAAAGGGGTGATGATGCAAAGTGCCATCACCTTTGGCTTTTTATGAAGGGTATTTACTTGGGGTAGAAGCTTACAGTCACAAGTCCCTAAATAGTCCAATTCAAAGTACCATAAGAGGTACTTTCTCATCAAATGTCTGTTGTCACATGTTGGAGCAAGATGGTGGGCGATGTCTGCAAGGGTTCAGCCTTCCTCTTTCCTCTTAAGGCTCCATGGGTCCGGCTTCTTCTGATCTCAGTTGTAGGCTGGCATAGGCCTTGTCTCTCTTCCTGGGGCTCATTTCTTTCTGGACTCAGCTGCTTTGCTCTCTTCACAAGGTCAGCTGTAAATTATCAGGCAAATGGCTCATCTCTCTTCCTGGGGCCTCTGCCATGTCTATGGAGCTGTCTCTCTTTCTCTGTGTATCTTCTCTGCTTCTGTCTCCTTGATTGAGTGGGGCAACTCTGAGTTGCCCTAATCATTTGGTTGAGTCAAAGCCTTAATCTTGATTTAATAAGTAAATGTAAAGCCTTAGAATTTAAATCAATCAAAAGGTATCATGCCCAGAGGAACAGACCAGTTTACAAACATAATCAATAGCTCTTTTTGGAATTCATAAATAATATCAAACTGCCACAAATGCTAAAAGGCAAAAGAAAACACAGTTTGAAAATTAAAAGCAAGCAACAGACCATACTCGGATATGGTTTTGATGATGCTGGAATTATCAGAGAGGTAATTTAAAATAACTGTGATTAATATGTTACGTTTCTAATGGAAAGAAAGTAAACCACATGCAAGAACATAGGTTTACATAACCAGAGAGATGAAAACTCTAAGAAAAATTTTTTTTAAAAAAGCTGTATCTCAAAAATACAACTGAAATGAAGAATACCATCCATGGACTCATCAGTAGGCTCAGCACAACTGAGGAAAGAATAAGTGACCTTGAAGGCTAGTCAAGAGAAACTGCCCAGAATGAAATGCAAAGAGAGAGTGAAAAAAAAGAACAGAACAGAACATTCAAGATCTGTGGGTCACTATCAAAAGTTATAACATAGGTATAATTTGAATACCAGAAAGTGAAGAGAGAGAGATAGCACGACAGAAGAAAATTTTAAGTAATATTGGTTGAGAATTTACCAATGTAAATAAGAGATACCAAGTCAAAGAATTGTAAACAGCAACAGCAGCAACAAAACAGCAACCAAACACATAGCCCTATCATATTCAAATAGCAGAAATCAAAGACAGAGGGAAAGTCTTGAATTCAGATACTAAAAAAAAATCTTATAGAGAAACAAGGATAAAAATTACAATGGGCATATCATCAGAAACCATACAAGCAAAAAGAGTTGAATGAAATATTTAAAGTAGTCAAAGAGCAAAACAAAGCATTGTTCCAGAATTCTATATCCAACAAAAGTTATCCCCCAAACATGAAAGAAATAAAGACTTTCTCAAACAAATAGAAAGTGGGGGAATTTTATCACCAACAAACTTTCATGGAAGAAATGCTAAAATAAAGTTCTTTGTACAGAAGATAAAGGATATATAGTTCAGAAACTTGAATCTACATAAAGAAGGGAGAGCATCTGAGAAGGAAGAAGTAAAGGTAAAATAGAATCTTTCATTTTTCTTATTTTTAAGTGATCTAAAAGTTAACTTTGTTTAAAAGCTATAATACTAAAAATGTATTGGATGATTATATCATATGGAAAAGTGAAATGAATCAAACCATACCTCAAGGGACTAGAGAGAGAAATTGTGAATATCCTTAAAAATGTACTTAAACTACATGCAAGATGGTATAGTGAGACAGGTTAGTAGAGTGAAAGGGTGAAGGTGGCTGAGGCCCAGCATGCAACATGCCAACAGACAACATGGCTGGCAGACCACCTGGCTGTGAGACCACACCCAGAAACCTCCTAAGGGATCCCACAAGACCCCAGCCACAAGAATCTCATTTGGAATGAGAATCCCTTTCAGGGTCAAGAGAAAGCCCTAAGATACCCTGAAAAGGCCTCACCATTGGCCCTCTTAAGAAATGACAGGTGGGACAAACAATCAGAACAGCAAACAGATCGGGCTTCAGCCCAACATTATGAAGGAGGAAAAGGAAAGCCTTTAAAAAGGCCTGACCTGGGACCTTATGCACACATCTCATTCTGCAGCATACCTGTGGTCTATGCTTCGGACTGTACACTTTTCTCATTTTCTTGTTTCTTAATAAACTCTTTACTCCCTTGTCTACCCTATAGCGTGTCCTTAAATTCTTTTATGCAACATAAGCCAAGAACCTAGAAGCCCAGAACCCAGAGCTTTCTGCTAACATTATCTGGCGAGCCGAGCCAGGAGACAGAGAGGCAAGTGGCACTCCCTGACCTCTGCCAAGGACTGGTGAGTTTTTAATTAAAGCCTATCTATGCCCCCTTTTGTCTGATTAGCAAGGTCCAAGATTACTTCTGGGTTCCCTTTGGCTGTTTACCTGTAAGCTGCAGATCAGTCTCTGCTTCTTAATTGCCTCTTAATGTCAGGTTTAACTGCAGAACTTGGTCCCTGGGAATGGCCATGAGATAACCTCACTCATGGCTATCTCCTAAGATCTCTGCAAAGTAGGCAAAAGAAAGGTCCCTAGCCAGTCCCTTTGCTAGAGGGAAAGCCTGGTTTGGGAGCTAAGGTCTGGAAACTGGACCCAGATGTCTCCCAAGACTTCTAAGGCTCTGGGGATACCCAGAGACATAAGGATCCCAATCCCCAGAACATGGAGACAGCCAACAGGGTTTCCAACTTCCAGGACACTGGCGTGGCAAGCAATCCATTCTACCAGGTCTAGCAGTGGACGCCACCAAGACTAACAAACATGTTTATCGTCTCCTAGGATAATTGGTGGCTTCTAATTGGTACAACCTGCTTACTGATGGTCTATAAAGGTAGAGGCTAATCTTTTCCTGCCACAGTACATGGCCACAATATGGCCAAGAGTGGCCTCTGCTTGGGACCCTGAATTCCAGTTAGACCTATGTAAAAGAGGAGAGGACAGACAGACCTGAGGACCAGAGACCACATGGTCATGTCCCCTTAAAGGGATGAGGAAATGTACTACCAAATTGGTCAATTTTAAATAAACTCAGGAAATTACTCAGAGGCAAAACCTAGAAAATCAGTCTTATTTCAGGGAAAACTGGCAGAGGCAATAAAAATACCGTGGTAGATCCTAACTCTAGAGAAGGACAGATCCTCCTAGCAACTCCAGTCTGCCTCAGAATGATATTCATAGAAAGCTGCAGAAACTTTCCCTGGGCCCCCAAACTTCCATTAATTCCCTTTTAGAAATAGCCTTCGCAGTTATCAACAATCAAGACCAAGCCACCAAGTAGAAGCAGGAGAGGAGGGGGCAGACATAGGGCCCAGAAGCAGGCTCAACTTTTAACTGCTGCTGTTAAAGGCACCGTCACGTCAGGGCCACCCAAATCCAGGCTCCACTTCAGTAGGAACCTGGCCCCAGGAGAGGATGGGAGGGACCTGGAGCCATGTGTGAACCATCAACCAGGAGAAGCCTTGGGTAACCCTTGACAGGGCAGGTAAGATTGTTAATTTCTTAATTAACGTGCTAGCCAATTATTCAGTCCAGGCCTTCGCTCCAGGCATCTCTAACTTTGGTTGTGCCTAATGAAGGAAATGAATGGGGAATCAAGATTTAGGCCATTTACTAAACCACACACCTGTATAAAAGAAATCATAAGTGGAATTAATTCAACTGCTGGGAAAGCAGAAAAACTTAGTAACATTAATGTTACTAATAAAATGGTTTTAGTTGCTTAGTTAATCTAAAGTAAAAACTTACTAGAAGCTGTAACTAAGAGTTAAGATCATTATACAGATGCCTTAATATTATAAAACAGCAGAAGGATAGTATCTGAAATTCTATAACTGGGTGAATTTAGCTTAGACCTACTAGTGTAATGGTAATTATAAACTGAATTTACCTTTGTTTATGGTTATTCAGGCCTAGCCTCACCGTTCATAAGCATAGCTTATGGTTATTTCAGGGCTGGCCTCACCTGTGTGATGGTAAATATGCTATTCTTCCCTGTTTGTATCATGGCAATCTGTTCCCTATGGCTTAGGGGAAGGCAACTTTGAGAAACCCCTCTCTCCCGTCTTTCCACTGGTGTTAATAATCCCATTTTCTGTCATGGTTATCCAGGTGTGCCTGGTGGAATTCTCGACCCTTGGGATTGGATGTCCACTCTTCCAGTCCAGCAGCGGCTGGAGGTAATCTGAGGACAGGGAGTGGGGGGCCTCCAACCTCAAGTGTTGATCTTCCTAAAAGCAGCAAGTCATGAGAAAAACCAGGTTTCCCTGAGACGTCAATGACCTCAGTGAGTATACACTGGAACTGGTTTTGCTCATCCAAGGTCTGTCGAAGTCAAAATGGGAAATAAGCAAAGCTCTTAAGTAAAGGAAAATATTGTAACTTGTATTTTAAAGCATTGGGTACAATTTGGTTATAAGCCAATAATTAAAAGGAACAAAGTTCTTGTGCAAAACTGCATGGTCACAGTGCAGCTTAATAAAAAATAGCCTTCAAAGAGATGTTTTAAACGTTATTTTATAGTTAAACTTACTTTGTAAGAGAATGAAATTCTAAGTAACATTGGTGAGCTGTGTGTTTGTGTCTAACTATTTGTGTCTGCCTATTTGTTCAGTGTATCTTGGCATACAACAGGATGGTAATATCAAATTAACAAATGAAAATTCTTTAAAGAGCTCTATTTAAATTGTGAAAAATTAAATATGAGCTTATATATGTGAATGAATATTCCTGGAGCCCAAATTAGGTTAAGCAGGATGGAAAGGTTATGTAGAAATCTGAATATAACAGAGGTTCTTAACCAGGGGTCCGTAAGCTTGAATTGAAATTCAAAAAAACATTATTCTTGTGGGGACGGGTTGGTGTGAGTGTGATATATTTATTAAAATACACAGTATAGTGTGGACTTAGTAAGGAGTCCATGGGACAAAACAGGCTAAGAACCCCTGGAATATAGAAACTTTTGGGGAAGGGAAAAATATTTTCCTAAGCTCCGTGACCTACCCAGCCCCCAGGACCTTCTCTTTGCAAGAGCTATGAGGGAGGGGCTAGGTGTGGCAGATTAAAACTCTATCTTCTAGGTTGCAGAATTAAGAATCATAGTTTATCCTGTTATTCCCCTATTTAAACCTTTTAACAGCCTTAAAATAAGGGTGGTTAATAATCCTATTACCAAATTTAAGTAAGTAAAGGAAAAGTCCTCGAAAGCTATGGAAAGATCTTTTCTAAATTATAATTAAAACTAGTTAAACAATTATAATATATTCCAGAACCCAGCAGTCAGTATGACTTTAAGATTATTCACAGTTTTAGAATTTTATTCAAGAAAAGAGGTTTTAGCCTCCTGCAAAGGAAAGAAAAAGAACATTCCTTGCATAAACTACAATGGTTTCAATTTTATTTAGCTTGGATATAATCTCCTTAGGTTTATAGGATACCAATTAAGTAAATTAACATTATATGTATTAAGTCTTTAAGATGATGAAAATTGTAAGTTTGTGTTTAATGAAATTAAGATAAAGTAAATTTCATTGGATGCTAACTGTAATTTAATAAGCTTATTTAAAGGTAAAGTAACTTCCAGTAATTAAAAGAAGTTTGTGAAAGCATCTTCTAAACTGAAGCATTTAAATGGCTAATTCCAGCAAGCTATTCTTAATTAGGAACCTAATTTGATATTAATAACAAGAAGTAACTTCATAATGGAAACCTGTCAGAGGCCATCTCAATCTGCATATTAAAGTAGTGGTAAGGAAAGATAACCTTGATTCCTTTGGGAATCTAAAGTTTTCATAAAATAATTGAGATGGTAGTTTTTCCTATACTGCTAAAGTAAAATACCTTTTAATTAACGCAATCATGGCAAAAGTAAGATTAATATGTTATATATTGCATTGGAAGTATTTATAAAATATATAAAAATTAACAGAGATAGACTTCAGTATCGTCAAACTCTTTTGTACATTCAAACCAGGCCTTCAGTAAATTGCATGGTGCCTCTCCATTTGAGTTATTGGCTAGGTTGGTCACTGACCCCTAAAACAATAAAGGTTTCTACTACATCTCTGAACATGCTCCTGAAGTGGATGGACAGTGTACTGCAGTTTCAGACTCCTGCAGCAGCCAGCAATGGCTCGATAAGGCCAGATGTACACTGGACATTGCCTCCAGACTGGCTGTTTCATAGTGCTGAAGGGTGCTATGCATCAAGCTGTTGAAACACTGGTGCTTTATCTTCCTAGTCTCTTTCTAAGATCAGTGGTGCTGCAGCATGCTGGCTGTGTTAAGGACATACCAAGTGGAGCAATAATTACCAGAGTAATGTGAGTAGAACTTAAACCAACACAATTGGCATTATAGCCAGCTCCCATGGAGAGATAACATGTATGGTGCTGCAAACCTGGAGCTTAGATCTATTAACTGCAGCTCAAAGAGAAACTTATGTATTGATTAGTGCATTGATTAGTATTAAGTAATATACCTTTATGCCTGATGATTATGATGATATCTTTTCTATTCTAAATCACATGTAGAGGGTTATTGAACATGTTAAAAGTCTTAGTAAACTTAATTAATTTTCAAAGTAGTTAATGAATGTGCCTACAAGATGAGAGAATGGCTCTCTTAAGTACTATCTTTATTTTGCTTGCCATATGCTTGTCTTGTTGCCTATATTGTCTTTGTGAGTTTATGTCTAGGGAAGTGCCTCTCTTCATACCTCTTCTAGCTGTCCTAGGCATAACCACCACCTTGGGAAACAAGGTTGGCAATTTATGCCAAACCCAGCAGTTCTACCACAATCTCTCCCTAGAGTTAACCAACTGCATAAAAGAACTCAAGGAAGAATGCTGTTTCCCATCAACTTTGGGAGGATGCAGCCTCTGAAGGCACCTGGCCTTTTTCACTCTCGTGGTCCAGTATGTCATGGCTGGCCCCCTTTTTGGACCCACCTACCACCATCTTCTTTTCCCTTTTAGTAGGGATCATGTATTTTCAAAATTCTAATAAAGTTTGTTTCTTACAGAATCAATCTTACAGCATTAGTTATGCGGGGATTTCATCCAGTTTCAACCATGGTGTTGGACCCATCTTTCCTCAACCATGCTAGAATAGCCGGAGGGTTTTCTACCTTGTCAGGTAGGGCCTACTCGCCCTAATAAGCAGGAAGTAGCCACAGGAGAATGACCATCACCCTTCAGTGCCATGATAAGAATAAAGGTGTAAACTCTCTGAAAGGGGAGTTGAAGCAGTTTAGTATAGTGAAAGGGAGAAGGTGGCTGAGGCCTGGCAGAAAACATAGTGGACAGAAAACATGGCCAGCAGACCACATGGCCGTGAAATCCTTTCCAGAAACCTCCTGAGGGATCCCACAAGACCCCAGCCACAAGAATCTCATTTGGAATGAGAATACCATTTGGGGTCAAGGGAAAGCCCCGGGTACCCTCAAAAGGCCTCACCATTGGGCCCCTGAGAAATGACAGGTGGGACAACCAATCAGAACAGCAAACAGATGGGACCCCACCCCAACATTATGAAGGAGGAGGGGGAAAGTCTTTAAAAAGGCCTGACCTGGGGCCTCCCACACGCATTACATTCTGCAGCATGCCTGCAGTCCATGCCTCAGACCATGTACTTTTCTCATTTTCTTGTTTCTTAATAAACTCTTTACTCCCTTGCCTACACTATGGCTTGTCCTTAGAATTCTTTTATGCAACACAAGCCAAGAACCTAGAAGCCCAGAATCAAAAGCTTTCTGCTAACAATAGTATTATATGAAGGTGGACTTAAATTAGTAAAAATACATGTTGTAAACTCTAGATCAAACACTAAAATATTTTTTTTAAAGAAGCATCATTGAAACACTAACAAAGGAGATAAAAAAAATAATCATAAAAATTGTACATTTAGGGGAGTGGATGAAGCTCAAGTGGTTGAGCGCTCACTTCCCATGTATGAGGGTTCAATCCCTGGTACCTCCAAAAAAAAACCCGAATTGCTTATTTAAAACCAAAGAAGGAAGAACTAATGGAACAAATAAAAAATAGTTACAAAAATGTCAGATATTAATCCACTGTATCACTTAATCACTTAAAATTTAAATGGTATAAATATACTGAGATTGTCAGAGTGGACAAAAAAGCAATATCCAACTATAAATTACCTACAGGAAACCCACTTTAAATATAAAAACTCAGGTTAAAATTAAAGAGATGGAAGCCAATAAAGATTGTGTTACAAAGAAAGTTACTGCAGAGGGAAACTGAAGCTAGACTATGCTGAGAAACTTTAGAACCTAGAAGAAAACTCAAACCTCAGAGTTTTTCTAATCATGGGGAAAAGGCAAGTTATCCAACAAATCCCTTTAAGCATTGGTGTGTTATAAAGAAAAATTATTTTGTCCTCAGTTCCTAGAGAAGCAACCTCTGAATTCTTGGAATTTCTGTGATAGGAATGTCTTTTGTTCTTCCTGGTAGGCTCAGGACAATACTGGATAGTTAATATGCTAACAAGATGCCAGACACACTTGCAGTCTTAGGGTGGGGCTGACCCCACCTGAAAGACCAACTATATGATTAAGGTGTTGGGACTTTTCCCACCTGACCTCTGGGAAGGGAGGGGTGACTGCGGTTTGAGTTTAATCATAGGGCCACTGATTCTATCAATCATAGCTACCTAATGAGACCTCATATAAACTCAGGACACTTTAACCCTGGATGAGCTTACATGATCAACAAAATACATCTCTGTGCCCTAGGGGTGATACATTCTAACTCCCAGTGGAAAGAACACACAAGTTTGCATTTGAGACTGTCTCAGGCCTTGCCCAATGTGTCTCTTCCTTTGGCTTCTTCTAATATATATCCTTTTACTGGAATAAAGCTATAGATGTAAGTATGGCACATTCAGTGAGATCTGTGAGTCGTTCTAGGTTCTATCGAGCCTGAGGATAAATAGGAATGGACATATTTGTAGCCAGTTGGTCAGAAGTATGGGTGGCTGAGCCCATACTTCTTACAGAGGATTGACCTGAACCTATGGAGCCTGGCCTAGCTCTGGGTAGTTAGGATCAGAATAGAACTGAATTGAGGTAATGCAGTATTTGCAGTTGGTATCAGAAGCTGTGTGTGGATGTTGAACACATTTTTGATATCCCACACAACTGGGAATGGCAGTTTCTAGAGGGTATTTGTAATTGTCACTTTAGTTCTCCCATGCTCAAGGACAGAATGACCAGGAAAAAGACCTCAGGAAAAGAGTTCAGGTGCGAGCAGTTGGAAGCCGAGCATGTGTGCCTGGGAATGGTAACTACTGATGAGTATGGGTGGGGCACCAGTAGCATCTGCTACACTGAAACACAGTTGGTCTATGCCATGGTTTTAATGCTTGGGCAAAGCTTATGATTTCACCCAGATCAGTGGATTCTGGTAGGCTCCTTGAGTAGAAAGAGTAAATTTACCCTAAGTATCCTCATCATCACCGTTAGGGTGCTCATCTTCCTTAATCAGAAATTCCACTTTATTTTACATAAACTACACGTATATACTTGATATATATATCAAAAAGTATTTATCTTTTATATATATATATATCAAGTAATGATTACATATAGTCATATACATGTATGTTATTCACTACATGGTATTACATCACATATCTGTTTCAATCTCTCACCACTATAGGTTCCATATGCTTTGTTCATTGCCCCAATGCCTAAAAGAGTGCCTATTACAGAAGAGCACTTAAAAATATTTGTTCAATAAATGAATCCATAAGCTATAATGATATTTTTGGAGGTTGTACACATCATTTTATTGCTTATAGTGCTGAACCATGTTTTTGGTGGTATGCACTATTCAGCTGGGTGGGAAAACATTTTTCAAAATATGTGATATTCACAAAGATTTTTCTACTGGTATTTAGGGGCTTAGATTTATAATCCTTGCTATCTAAGACCTTGTGCAAAATATATATTTTAACAATAGTTCTTCTAAAAGATAATTTTAATACTAGGAATATACATCAACATTACTGATAATTATTGTTCACTGATTAGTTTATTCTTCAGTGGAGAGAAGAAATAATGCACCCAGAGGTACAAATATCTGCCCTTCTTGATCAGCAAAAACCACCTTTCAGATGATATGAAATACAAATTCATTTGTTCACTAATCATTTAGAGAGATCCTATAGCGATTATGTACAACCTAGAGACACAAGTATGTATTAAACAACCTGATCTTTTAACAAATCTGGTCATATTGGAGATGCAAAAGAAAAGCAATATTTTTCTTATGATATTTGTAAGTGTTATAACAATAATCTCTAGAGAAGGATATGATTGATGGGAGCAGAGTAGTAATGTATGTATTTCCCGTTGAGGGAACTAGGAAAGGCTTTCTAAATGATGCCAAACTCATTGAAAACTGCAGAGTGTCAGCAGGTGAAAGACATGGTAGTTGGTTTTATATTCCAGAAAAAAGTAACAGTCTGTATAGAGCCATGAAAAACTAGACCCTGGAAAAATTGCAAGCCATTTGGTGTGGGTGTGGAATTTGGTGCATGAAGCATAGGGTGAGGGGCTGTTGTGGTGGCAAGGGTAGAAAGGTTACACGGGTCAGATTATGAAGGTGCCTCTATGTATGCTAAGTAGGCTGAATGTTTGTAAAAGCTGATAGGAAATTCAGTCAAGGTTTTTAAACAAGGAAGGAAGCCAATCAGTTTGCATTTAGGAAAACAGATATGACTACAGGGTGGAGAATGAGATATGGATGGGGTTAAGAGTGGAAACAAAAAGACACTAGTTAGGACTATATTTTTCTGGTGGAAAAAATAAAATTAAAGATAGCAGCAACCAGGACAGAGATGATGGGAAGGCACTGGAAGATTTGAGGGACATGACACAGAAAGTTGTGAATGGCTTTAAAAAGGAGACAGAAGATCATGGTTTCAGTTGAGTGATGAGAACAGAGACCAGGGTTTTCCCCGATGATAACTGATTGGGAGGTATGAAAGTGAATATACTATTCTGAGTATCTTCCATTAAAATGAAAAGAGAAATGTGCAGCAGTAGCCAACTCATTTCTGAGATGCTTACCCTACATAGCTAAAACTATGCAGTTGTTCTTGAGCAGTTTATCAATAACTAAATTTCCTAGAGCTTAGACATAATTTTTTAATATTTTCTGACCCTTATTTTGATCTAATTTCACTTAATTATAATGTTTCTCTCTAACTCAGTTCTTATTATTTTTCATTGTTAGATATTTTAAACATAGCATATGATAGATTTAAAAGTTCAAAACTATTATTTTAATATATTATGTATTAATAACACTAAAAAGGCATAATAAACTTTTTTTTAAAAAAATTAAAATATCCAAAGAATTCCAACTGAAGCTTTTTATACCCATCAAATAAAATATTTTCTCCCTTAAGAGGAACTAACCAGTCTCCCTGTATTAACTTGGACTGGACTCATCTGTAACTGAATTCAGCAGGGACTCCTTGGAGGCTAAGATGGCAATGGGTTCTTTTGGATTAGAAGAAAACTACATATAATTTATAGTATTGTACTTTGGAAAGGGAAGACCTTGGAAATTTTGCACATTTGTTAAAAGGTATTGTAGCAGTTTGATATTGTTTATGAATTCCAAAAAGAGATATTGAATTATGTTTGTAAACTGGTCTGTTTCTCTGGGCTTATTAGATTGTATTAGCTTCAGAGGTTTCACTTTTGCTTGATTAAATTGTGATTAAGACTTTGATTGGGCCATATCAGTAGGACGGAGAAAACTACGCAGCAGAGGAGGGAGTTGGAGTTTTGGATCCTGGAACCCCAGGAAGTAATATACAGGAGAAGAGCACAGAGGAATAGAGACAACTCCATAGATATGGCAGAGGCCATAGGAAGAAAGAAAGCCTGATAGTCTGCAGCTGACTTTGTGGAGAGAACAGGGAAGCCAGCCTAGAGAGAGACCAGACTACAGCTGATATTGGAAGAAGCTGGAACCATGGAGACTTAAGAGGAAGAAGGCTGAACCCTTGCAGATGTCAGCAGCCATCTTGCTCCAACATGTGGTAACACACTTTGGTGAGGGAAGTAACTTATGCTTTATGGCCCAGTAACTGTAAGCGGCTACCCCAAATAAATACCCTTTTATAAAATCAACAGATTACTGGTGCTTTGCATCAGCACCCCTTTTGCTGACTGATATAGATATTATTACTAAAATGATGGTCACAAGAAAAATAAGGGGGAAGAAAAGCAACCTAAGGACCACAGTTAGATAGATGAGCGCTAGTTAACTAACTGGATAGATAAACAGATGATGATAGATTGCTAGGTGATAGAGATAGATAGATAGATAGATAGATAGATAGATAGATAGATAGATAGATATAGACAATCATACTATTGGCAAATGTCGATTTCAAAAAAGGAGAAGATGGATTCCAAATTAATTTTAGACTAGTTCCTCAACTTCCTAAAGTCTCAAATTTCCTTTTTTTAATTTCTTGGCTGCAAAATGAAACTGTCTTACTGAGAACAAAATAAGGTAAAATAATAGTCTTCAAAACATTTAGCTTTTATGCATTTTTAGAAAATATTTTCTCAAAAAGCAAGCATGGCACGGTAGGTGCCATGTTACAGGGGTTCCTCAGACACCTTGTAAAGGTCATAACGCAACCATGTCTTCCATAATAAGAGGAGCAATGTATAGAGACCTGCTGTCTCCCCCATTAGTGCAAGCAGGCTCTGCCCTGTGGTTAATTCTGCATTGTTTTGAACTTCAAATGGAAGTGATAATCTGTACAGTTGATACATTGTTAGCACAGCAGGGGAAGCCCATTTGGAAATAATCATATGTTTCAGGTATCCAAAAGAAAAGGGATATTTTGAAAAGAGAAGCACTTTGACTAGAAAAACTTACAGTCAAATTTGGGTGGAGATGACAATGAGGATGGGAAAGGAATTAACATGTATTGATTGCCACAAATGAGCACCACACTCAAATTGTCTCAGCTCTGACACTATTAATCCTCAGGTGAATATTATTAGCTCCATTTTACATATGATGAAAATACGGTTAGAAGGTGAAGGATAATTTTCCTAAGATATTATACCATGTAATGGCCGGTCTGACTTTTAGTTGGCTCTTGCTAACCCTCTTTCTATTATACTGTAAAGCCTGACATTGCTCTCTGTTGGGAGGGATCAGTAGTGGTCTAAAGAAATAACACAGCATAAATATATATCAGAAATGCAGATTTCAAAAGAAATTTAAATTTATGAAAAAAGTGTATTTTGTTAAAATATCAATTCAATTAAAATACAAACATATGATCATGCGAAACACTTAATTCTGTCATTCAATTTAATATATTATTGATGATCATCCAGTATATTTTAGGAAGATTGTATTTTAAATGATAACATGTATATGACTATTTGAAATGGCACAGTAAAATTACATTAAGGAGTAGCTTGTTGATGTAGTTTTATCAACCATTGTAAATTGATAGCATTCATTCATGAATATAATGTATATTAAATTTTGGTGGCATTCAGTAAATAGTGAAAAAAGGAAAATTTTTAAACATTTATAAAATATAGCTGTAATGGAACTCTAATCAAAGTGCAGTAGGAAACTATTATTTTAAAATAAGCTAAATACAATATAGGAATTTTGTTCATTAAAAGAACAATCGTTATTCAGATGATAGTTTGATGGTTTTTCTGTGGTAAAGCAGAACTATGCCTTCTACCTTTACCCCTTTTCCCTGACATTCTGCAATGAGTTAGGGCGAGAAGAAGTCAGAAATGAATTGTTTTTCCTGAAGAAGTTGAAGAGATTTCACTATCTATGGCTCCTGGAAAGAAAATGTAAAGGGATAAATGAATAAAAATTTGAAGGACAAGGCAGGAATCTCACCAAAATATTTAGATTACATCATCAAGGCAGAGATAAGTGAAAAACATTCAAGAAAAAAATTCAGTTGCAATTGTTTGCTCACAACTTTATGGTGAAGCCCCTCTCTATTTCCTCCAACTTTAGTAAAATTCAGCTATAAACTTGGTTAAAAAATGGTGGTATTTCAGGGATAAGGCAAAGGAGTAAATGACTATGGTCTATGTATGAGTAGACAAAGGTCAAAGAAGAGGAAAACTGTGGTCCTGGTGTAGCTCTGTGGATACACGCCTGCTTCCCATGTATGAGGTCCTGGGTTCAACCCCTGGTACTTCCTTAAAAAAAAGGAAAACTGTAGGAGATTAAGCCAAAAAAAGTTAATGTTGATAATTCAGAAGAATGATGGAAGCTCAATAAGCAATAACTGGGAGTAATGAATTTCCCTGGAAGACAATGGTTTGTGAGGTGCTGGTTTTGTCAATTTTGGGGTGAGAGGGAGAAGTATTAGGTTTCCTCCCATATGTAAATAGGGGTTCAGTAAAAAATTTTGTTTTGTTTTTTTATTAAAAGAGTGAGTTGATATAGGAGGACTTGAGGGACACCCTGAGTTTGATACTTGAATTGCAAATGGCTTTTCTAATTTAGAATATCATTTAATTCATTTAAAATGTTATTTATTTCCTGAGCATTGGAATAAAAGGTATAATTTTGAAACTAAATTATGCAGAGAGAATAATAGGAAAACAGTTGAAACTTGAGTTTCATAGACTTTTATTATTATTATTTTCATATAATCTGTCTGCATTTCCAGGTTGTCCAAATAGGTTTATCTTACTAAGATTCTGATTAGGATGCTGTTGCAGTTTGATATTGCTTATGAATTCCAAAAATAGATATTGGATTATGTTTGTAAACTGGTCTGTCGGAGGTATTACTTTTAATTGATTAAATTATAATCAGGACTTAGGCCACATCAGTAGGGTGTTGAGTCCCTGCCAAGGGACAGGGTCTCACAGAGGAAAGACATGGCAAAGGACAGAATTGGGAGTTTTGAGCTGGAGCCCGGGACGTGAACACACAGAAAACACAGAGTAAAAGAGACAGCTCCTTTGACAGGGCAGAAGCCTCAGGGAGATAGACAGAGACATTCACCTGACAGTCTACAGCTGGCCTTGTGGAGAGAGCACAGAAGCTGAGCTTGGCGAGAAACAGATCCCCGGGAAGAGAGGATCCCAGGAAGCCTGAACCCTTGGCAGACGTCGACAGCCATCTTGCTCTAACATGTGGCAACAAACTTTGGTGAGGGAAGAAACTTATGCTTTATGGCCTGGTAACTTCAAGCTTCTACCCCAAATAAATACACTTGATAAAAGCCAACAGATTTCTGGTATTTTGCATGAGAACCCCTTTGGCTAAATAATACAGATGCATTAGCAACTGTGCAAACAGATCCTAGATATGAGTTCATGGTACTCTCAAATCCCAGTTAAATAGGCTGGTTTTGTTCTCACTCTGATTTTTTTCTTTTACTTTTTTTCTTCTTTACAAATAACTCATGACAGGCCATCTTTCTTAAAACAAATTCCATCAAGAACTGGTAAATAATTATTCCAAGATGGGAAAATCTCAACATTCTCCAACTTTCACCTATGAAACTTTACATTTTACTATATTTTTCCTGTATATGTATTAAACACACTAGATATGGATAAGTATTATTAAACATTATGATGGTTTCATTACCCCAGACATTAGATGCTACTATGTCCTTGTGTATGTATATATTCAATGCTGGACAATGTGTTCTTTCACTTGGCACTGCTAAAATTATTCTGCTATGCTCTCCTTTGAAAAATAAGTCAACCATTTCTAGTTTCTCTGCTCTGTGAAAATAGCTATCAGTTAGTTATAAGTAGTATTCAACTGATAAAGAAATGGAAATTTTTCTCAGATAAGTGTTAATATTTAACTTTAGAAAACACATTTCAAATTAATAATGATATTTGAAAATGTGAGAATATGTAACTTATCAAAATGTTCCAGATTTCTTAATTGCATATGAAAGTCACTAAAAGTCATTTTAACGCAATGATATTGTATAACAATATAATAAAATATCGTGCAGCCATTACAATGATGGAGTGCATTTATTTCTTGGTATGTATATGTTTATAATGTAGCATTTGTTTAAATTGCATGCATATATTCCTAGATAGTGACAGATATATATTCTGTGATTTATTAATAGTACTATATTTGTGCTATATACTTGTGACAATTTAGGTTAAGTTTACTTTTTTGTTTTGTTTTTTTAAAATACTGCTTAAAGTATTCAGCAAACATTTATACTAAAAGAAACAAGAACACTAGTTTGAATAAGAAAATTAGGGTGATATGAGACTTCAATTATGGGTGCTCTGAACATTTTAAAAATGGGGTAGGCAATGACCATGTAACCAACATGTAACCTTTAGTCTATGTAGATTCAGTCACATCACTGGATACTATACTCCAGTATTCTAATATAGAGGTAAAAACTATGAAAATAATATTTTCTCTATGTTCAAATCCTAGGAAATATAATGTACACTTTAAGAACTAATAGTAATTTGCCTGGTTGCTCATAACATTTTGCTGGATTTTTTAAAATACAAACAGCCACATATTGCTACTGCCCATGCCTGTACTTTGATGAATGTGTTGATAGGGTTCATAGTCAGATTTTATTAAATAAAGTTAAGCAAAGCATATGTTGAAATTATTCAAAATATTATAGATTGTGTTTGATGAAATTATGAATGTATATTATGTTCTGGGATATGACAGTTATATATTTAGGATGTTAAATTTTAACCCCATGGTAGCTACAAGGAAAATAGATGAAAAAAATATACAGATAGAAATGAAAAGGCACTCAATATGGTACAACACAAAAAAGCAAATGAATATAAAGATAGGCATTAATTGAAGTGAGGGACAATAACAGTACAACACTTAGAAAGGATAAATATCAAAATGGCAGGAGAAAGTCCCACATTATCAGCAGTGACTTTAAATGTAAATGGATTAAGCTCTGCAGTCAAAAGGCAGATATTGGAAGAATGGGTTAAAAAGCATGGCCAAACTATATGCTGTCTTAAATTAAATAAAACTAGTAGGTTGAGGGTGAAAGGATGGAAAAATTATTCCACGTAAATAGTAAACAAAAGAAAGCTGGGGTGGCTATATGTATATTGGATATTGGATAAAATAAACTTTAAGACAAAAACAGTTACAAAGGACAAAGATGGTCATTATGTACTGATAAACAATTCAACAGGAAGATGAAACAATAATAAAAATCTATGCACTAACAGCAAAGCCCCAAAACATATGAAGGGAATACTGACAAATTTGAAGGGAGAAATAACATTTCTACATGAATAATAGGAGACTTTGATACATGACTCTCAATAATGGATAGAATATTTAGACAGAAAATCAATAAGTACAGGAATTTAATGATAAACTAAACCAAATAGACCTAAAAAATAAATATAGAACACAAAAAAGAGAATACATATTCTTCTCAAGTGCACATGAATCATTCTCCAGAATAGATAATACATTTGGGTCACAATACAAGCCTCAATAAGTTCAAAAATATTGAAATCATTCAATGTTTATTCTCTGACCACAAGGGAATGCAGCTAGAAATCAACAACAGAAGAAGAAATAGAGTATTAACAAATATGTGGAAATTTAACAACACACTCTTAAACAACCATTGGGTTAAAGAGGAAAGTAGAAGTAAAATTAGGAAATATCTTCAGGAATCAAAATGAAAATGCAACATATCAAAACTTATAGGATGTAGTAAAGACAGAGCTGAGAGGAAAATTTATAGCTCTAATTGTTTCCAGCATAAAAGAAGAAAGACTTCAAATCAGAGACCTAACCTCAAAACTGAAGAACTAGAAAAAGAAGAGTAAACTAAACACAAAGCAAGCAGAAGGAAGGAAATAACAAAGACTAGAGATAAATGAAATAGAAAACAAAACAAAAATAAAATAAACAATAGATAGAACCAATAAAACCAAAATTTGGTTCTTTGGCTAGATCAATAAAGTTGACAAACCTTTATCTAGACTGACAAAGAAATAAGAAAGAGGATACAAATAATGAAAATCAGAAATGAGAAGGGGGGCATTACTTCTAACCCCACTGAAATAAAAATGAACATGAGAGAATGCTATGAACAACTGTATGCCAATAAACTAGATGATCCTAGGTGAAATGGACAAATTCTGAGAAACACACAGCCTACCTACATTGACTCAGTAAGAAATAGAAGATCTCGGCAAACAAATTATGAGTAAAGAGATTTCATCAGTCTGCAAATACCTCCCAAATGGAAAAGCCTAGGACCAGTTGGCTTCACAGTGGAATTCTACCAAATATTTAACTCTAATTCTCCTCAAATTCTTCCAAAAAATTGAAGAGTAGGGAACACTCCTTATGTCATTCTCGGAGGCCAATATCACCCTCATACCGAAGCCAGATAAAGATAATGCAAGAAAAGAAAACTACAGACCAATATCTGTTATGAATATCCAGATACAAAGATCCTCAACAAAATAATAGCAAACCGAATCCAGCAGCATATTAAGGGAATTTTATAGCATGCTCAAGTGGGATTTATCTCTGGCATGCAAGGGTGGTTCAACATGAGAAAATTAATTATTGTAACATACCACATTAACAAAAAAAAAAAAAAAAAAAAAAAAAAAAACACAGGGTGATCTCAATTGATGGAGAAAAGGTATTTGACAAAATACAGCACCTTTTCTTGATAAAAACACTTAGAACAGTAAGAATAGAAAGAAACTTCCTTCACAGGATAAATGGCATATATGAAAAGCCCACAGTGAACATCCTACTTAATGAAGAAATACTGAAAGCCTTCCCTCTAAGATCAGGAACAAGACAAGGATGTTCACTGTCACCATTGTCATTCAACATTGTACTGGAAGTTCTAGAGCAATTACACAAAAACAAATAAATAAAAGGCATCCAAATTGGAAAGGAAGAAGTACATCTTTCCCTATTTGCAGATGATATGATCTTATATACAGAAAATCCTGAAAAACCACAACAAAGTTCCTTGAGCTAATAAATCAATTCAGCAAATTGGTGGGATACAAGATCAACAATAAAAAATCAGTGGTATTTTTATACACAAACAATGAACAATCAGAAGAAGAAATCAAGAAAAAAATTTCCATTCACAATAGCAACTAGAATAATCAAATATCTGGGAATAAATTTAACTAAAGATATAAAGATTTGTACAACAAAAACTATAAAACATTGTTAAAAGAAATAAAAGGAGGGGGGTGGATGTGGCTCAAATGGTTGGGCGTCCATCTCCCATATGGAGGGACCTGGGTTCGATCCCCAGGACCTCCTGGTAAAATAAAAAAAAAAATAAAAAAAAAATAAAGAAATAAAAGGAGACCTAAAGAAATGGAGGGACATTCCATGTTCATGGATTGGAAGACTAAATCTTATTAAGATATCAATTCTACCCAAAGCAATTTATAGATTCAGTGCAATCCCAATAAAAATTCCAACAATTTTCATTGTGGAAATGAAAAAGTCAATCATCAAATGTATTTGGAAGGGTAAAAGGACCCAAAAAGCATATGCCATTTTAAAAATAAGAATGAAGTTGAAGGATGCACACTTACTGATCTTAAAACTACTACAAACACACTGTAGTCAAAATAGCACAGTACTGGTACAAGGACAGACATATAGACCAATGGAATAGAATTTGAGAGCTCAGAAATTAACCCTCACATTTATGGCCAATTGATTTTTAAAAATATATTTTTTATTGAAGTATATCATTTATACATGAACGTATATAAACAAAAAGTATGTAGTAAAAGTTGTGAACTTACAAAACACTCATAACATCATACAGATGTCCCATATACCACCCCTTCAGCAACACCTTGCATTGTTGTGAAACATTTGTTACAAACTATGCAAGAACATTGTCAAAATATTACTAATACATATAGCCCATATCTTACATTTGGTGTATTTTTCCCCCAATGTATCATATTTTTAAATATATTTTTATTACAGAGGTTGTGATCTTGCAAAATAATCATGCACATGTGTAGAATTCCCACACAACACCCCTTCACCAACACACCACACCATGGTGGAATATTTATTACAGGTTATGAAATAATGTTTTCAGACTATTATCACCAACTACGGTCAATAGCGTACATTTGGCACACTTTTAAAACCACCATTATCAACACAGTACATCTTTGGCATTGATGCAAGAATATTACAGTATTGCTATTAACCACAGTCCATAGGTCATACTCATTGTATTTTTCCCATGCTTGTCCACATTCCCACAACCGTGCAATAGTGACATGCATCTGTTTTACCTCATAGAAGGACATTCTTGCTTCTGTACCATCAACTACAATTCTCATCCACCTTAGAGGTCACTGGATTATTCAGTCCCTAGATTATTTTCTAGCTTTCTTTCAATTGACATTTACATCCCTAGACTATTCTTTTCAGCTGCAATCCCATTTATAAACCAGTTTCTACTCACTATAATGTTGGCCAACTGATTTTTGACAAGGTGGCAAAGACCATACAATTGAGGAAAAAATAGTCTCTTCAACAAATGGGGCTGGGAAAACTGAATCTCATTTGCAAAACTAGAGGAGGCCCCTTACCCTACACCATATACAAAAATCGCCTCAAAATGGATCAAATAGTTTAATATGAGATAGAATTTTCAAACTCCTAGAAGAAAATATAGGGAAGCATCTTCAGGACCTTGTTTTAGGCAATGGTTTCTTAGACTTCACACCCAAAGCACAAGCAACAAAAGAAAAAATAAATAAAACCTTATTAAAATTAGAAACTTTTGTTCCTCAAAGGACTTTATCATGAAAGTAAAACATCTATCTACACAATTGTAGAAAATATTTGGAAACCACATATCCAATAAAGGTTTAATAGCCAGAATATACTAATATATATGTAAAGAAATCCTTTTCAACATAACAACAAAAAGATAAACAACTAAATTTAAAAAATGGGCAAAAGGCTTGAACAGATGTGTCTTCACAGAAGAAATGTCCAGAAAGCACATGAAAAGATATGCAACATCATGAGCAATCAGGGAAATGAAAATCAGAACTACAATGGGATACCACTTTACACCCATTAGAATGACTACTATTAAATTTTAAAGAAAGGAAAATAACAAGTGTTGGAAAGGATGTGGAAAAATAGGAACTCTCATTCCTTGCTAGTGGCAACGTAAAATGGTGCAGCCCCTGTGGAAGACAGTTTGGCAGTTCCTCAAAAAGCTAAGTATTTAAACCCCACTTCTAGGTATAATCCAAAAGAATTGAAAGCAGGCACTTAAACAGATACTTGCACACTGATGTTAATAGCAGAATTATTCACAATTGTTAAAAGATGGAAGCAACCCAAGCATCCGTTAACTGATGAATAAATAAATAAAAAGTGGATTATCCATACAATGGAATATTATTCTGCCATAAAAAGGAATGAAATACTGATACATGTGACAACATGGATGAACCCTGAAGACATGATGAGTGAAATAAGTCAGACACAAAAGGACCAATATTGCATGATCTCATTAATTTTAAACAATTAGAATAAGCAAAGGCATAGAAGTGCAATCTAGAATATAGGTTACCAGGGGATGGGGTGAGGATAGGGAATGGGAAGTTAGGGCTTAAAATATACAGGTTCCTATTTGGAATGATGGAAATGTTTTGGTAATGGATGGTGGTGATGGTAGCATAACAGTATGAATGCAATTAAGAGTGCTGAAATACATTTCTGAATATGATTAAAAGGGGTAATGTTAGATTGTATATACGGTAACAGAATAAACTTTTAAAAGAATCCATGGAACTATACTATACAAACAGTGAACTCTAAATTAACCCATGGACTTTAATTAACAGTACAATTATAAAAATGTGGTATCCTCAATTGTAACAAATGTTCCACACCAATGCAAAGTGTTGGCAATGAGATGGTATATGGGAATTCTGTATTTTATGCATGATTATTCTGTAAACCCACAACTTCTCTAATAAAGAAAAATAAATAAGAGATTGAAAGTTATAGAAAAACTTTGACATGTTTTTGCTTGAAACATCTTGTAATATAACAATAAGCAATTCCATTCAGAGAAATGGTGATTAAATTGAATGATCAGGTGTTCATAAAATACATTATGGCACAGTAAAAAAGAAAAAAAAACACATATTCATTTATATTAATTCTCAAAATCCAAAAAAGTAGAAGGGTCATTAGCACTAACACTAACCATTAAGTCATATATAAGTGTGTCTGTCAATAATACACATAAACATTGGGGAAGATGTATAAATAGGTGGTGTTGTACCTTTCAAGGAAAATTTTTATTTTCTCCTCTCACCTTTTAAAACTGTATATGTTATTTAGCCCTTTTTTATTCTGAAGTTATCCTTCATAAATTTATGCAATATACCAGTGTTTTCTTTAAGTATATTCTGAAGAGTATAAAACATGCTTTCTTGAAGAGCTTTATTCTCATTAAATAACTTCTTTATCCCTAAGCTTACTCCTAAAACTTGAGGCTACGATTAAAGAGAATTTTTATTTTATTGTGTTATGTAAGTTTTTCCAGAGTATGTGGTAAAAATTATAGCCATTTGTTCACCCAGGCTGGATACTATCATTTAGTAAAATGCTTTATTCTGATGTAAATCTTTTCAGTGCTTCAGAGAATCAATTTAGTCCTTAAGGAGAGGATGGAAAGTGACTCCATGATATAGAGATATTAAAGTTTTGGTGATTATATCCTGCAAGGTTCTCTCAATTGTGTACTGTTTTCTTTTTAAATCCAGTTCACCCCTCATGAGCTGCCAGATGGATCAGAGTTATTTGATCATGTACTAAAACATGAATCATTGCTGCACACCAATTTCTTATTTTAATCACCTTGCACAGAATGAAATCTGTCCCAACTGACAAAATGTTCAGATAAACATCAATGTAATTACTTTCATCTTTAATCCTAGAAACAATTAAAACTTTGAACCCACGCTGAATCAAAGAAATCCCCAGATTTTACCCCTGAAGAAAATCTCTACGTTATTAAGCCTGGGTCTTGGGAGTTAACAAAGCAGATCACATATTGTATCTCTGAGAAAACAATTGGTTTATAATAATTAAGAGTTTGTTTCAAGCTAAACATTCTCATAAAAATAAATCAGGGAGATATCAAAATTTAATCTATTAAATAGAAAATCATTAACTCATTTTAGCAGTAAGTGGAATCTGAAAAATGTAAATATATATATACAAACATCCAAAATATATGTTTGTTCCACACTTATTTATCTTATACTTTGCATAATTAATATTTTTAAAATATGCAATTATTTTCAAGTAGAGTAAATAAGAAGCTTATTTTCTTATAAGTCCAAAAATAGTTTGCTGAGTAAAAGGTATTGGATAAAAATTAGTAAATACTGTCTGATTCCATTATATGAACACTGAGAGCATGCAAAACTAACCCAATCATTGCTTGCCTGAGATGGATGACTAGAGGTCATTGGAAAGATTGACTACAAAGAAGCATAAATAAACTTTTGGTGTTAGGTTAATATACTACATCATAATTTTGGTGACAGTTACACAGGTGTACCTATTTGTCAAAAGTCATGAACTTTAACAGTTAAAATACCAGAGTGTTATTGTATATCAATTATACCTTCATAATGTTGTTATAAATAGAGAAAATAATTAGCATGTTGTGGGTTATTTTGTATATATTTTAAAAATAACGACTTTTAACATTTAACCTTATATAATATCTATTCTAAAAAAGAAAGATTTAAATCTATTTGAGCTATTTATAATAAACCAGATCATTTAATTTCTATACTTAAATAAATTTAACCCATCAACCTTAGTCAAACACATTGAATATTTTCAGGTTGAATAATGTTAACTTGATTCTTTGCTACAGAAATCACATTTAACCGCTTACAGATATTTAGGCATCTTGACTAATATATTTTCTTAGGTGAATTGATTGAATCCTTTGTGGTAGGGCAAAAATGTATGACCAATAAAATTTCATGTGCACTTGACTAGATTAAGTGAAAGGTATATAAAGTTAACATAGTCTACCTAAGGATTGATGGTGGGGACTTAATTGCATCCTAGTGTCGTTTATCTTTTTTCAACAGATTTGTTTTTAATGCTCAAGTAGAAACATGAATTTGGTGTGAAAGCACACAAGAATAAACAATAACAGCAGGCTTTGATAATATAATGTCTTTTTACAGCTTCTTATGAACTTCTTCAGTTCATAGGATATGTTTCAAATAAATAACCAACTGGGGTTCCAAATGACTATTAATAAGTTTCAAGGGTCTACTTATAAATCTAAAAATAAAAATTCTGCCTTGTGTGAGGTTAATTAGTGAAAAATAATGTCACAATTTTTCCTTTTTGGGTTTATGGTTTTAAAGGGGTAAGTGGGAAGGAAGTCATGGAAATGCAATCAATTTTATGAAGGAATCTATGAATATAAAGAAAATAAAGTTGTGGTTCATTAATTTCTATATAATTTAAGGAGCTAAAAGTAGTTACAACATTCATTCATAAGGAAAGAAACATCATGTTCACAAAGTAGAATAGTAAGAATAGCTTACTCTATCACTAAAAATATCTTTTTTCATAAGACAAGCATTAATTTTGCTCATTTCATTCCATAAGACTTAACTTTGTCTAATTCTAATAAGTTAGGGTTTCAAAGATGAAACTCCTAAATATGTCCAAATAAACGTATGGTTTTGAGATGTATTAAATTGTCAGAACTTGGTTATTGACAGAACAAATATGGCAATAATACATACACACACATGCATACATGGCCATATATGTAATAATATGTATATATACCATTCATTAATTTATTTTGGAAATACAAATCAGATTGTGCTAGCTCTAAGTCATGACCCCTTACCCTTCCACCTATACCTTGTATATAACATTCCCTGCATCTGAAATGCCACCAACTCTCCTCTCCACCTGAGTCAGGAGTTCAAGAGTCCCTTTCTCAAAGAAATATTCTTATGATCCCTTTGGCCATTTTGAGATATAATGTTTTTCTGTTCCCTTAAAGCCCTGGTATCAATCTGTTACACACAAACATTAATTTTTATATTTGAGTAATGCCTGTCTCCTCCAATGGGTTATGATGTACAAGAAAGCTGGAAGTGTGACATTTTTGTTGTTGTTTGCCTATCTCTCCACAATGCCTAGCCAGAAAGGGATGAAGAACATCAGAATTGTTGCATTCTGCTCTATAAACTTTTCTCAATTGTCATAGCTTTCTTTAACAATTTTATGTTGAATATATTCTGCCCAGTTCTTAAATCAACTCCTACCATTTATCATTACTGAATTAACTCTTTCATTCATTCATTTACTCAGTTATTTATCAGATATTTGATGACTAATTTCCCTGCTCACTTAGAAAAGACATGCTCACAGAAACAGTTCATAAAGTAGGAGTGTCACATTGAATTTTCCAAAAGTAGTCATCCCAATATTTCACACCCCACATGCTCTTCTTACATAAAACTTTGACACTACTCCTATTGAGAAGCAATGTTTGCTCCCTTTGAATCTGGCTGGGCTAATAACTGCTCCAGAAGTGACTCTATGTGACTTTTGAGACTAAGTCAAAAAAGGTGATAGAGCTTCCTCATGGTTTTCTTAGAACTTGGTCGCCATACTGTGAGGGGAGGCCTCCTGCAGATTTTGCAGCTTCCAGCCCAAGCTGAAGTCCTGGCCAACATCCAGGAACAAGTGCTAGACATGTCAATGAACGTGCTTTCAGAGGATTCCAAACCTCAGCCTTTGTGTCATCCCCAGAGTATCATGGAGTAGAGCAAACTGTCTCCGCTGTGTTCCTTCTGAATCTCTGACCCACAGAATTCATAAGTGTAATGAAATGGTTGTTTTGTTATGCCACTAAATCTGAGGTAGTTTGCTCTCAGACAAAAATAGTAAATAAGAGCAATAACTAATATTGGAGATGTATTTAGAAGGATGAGCATAAATTTATTGTAAGAGGCAAGAAAGAGCATTAGAGGAAGTAGGAAGCACATCAAAATGTCTATTCTACAATTTTTACCAAGACTATTTATATATAACCATGTTTTCCTCACATATAAACATTGAACAAGCTTTATCAAAATATACCTTTAAATTCAGCTTGACTGCCTAACTTCACATTTTTGTGACCACATACTTTAAATGTTTTAAGAGTCAAAGTTGTAGCACAAATATGATGTTAATTTAATTGAGAGAGATAAATACATATTGTCACTGATAGATTCAGAATCTAAGCCCATTGTGAATTTCTTCTCATTTGATGAGATTTTTATTTACAATTTATTGCACTGTGGCATTGATATAACCAGCTTTGTCTCATCACTTATCTCTGTTTTGTTATTGTTATTATCATTATTATCATTATTATATGCTGCTAGGAGTTTGAAAAGAAGCTGGCTAAAAAGGGGGTGGTGGTGTCCATTTTCACACTGGAAGAACATGCTTATGCTAAGTATCTCTGTCAATCTTTGTCAAGGTTTCCATAAAATGAAGTCATGACATTGGGCAAGGGAGGGAGAAAAATCCTTTCACACTGAAAGTTAACCTATCTTAACATTTTGCTTTCTTATAAAGGGATAAAACATATTATACTTGTTTATATTCGTAATATAATAGTGGAAAGACAATTTATACAATTTTTCCCTACCAGCTGTAAGTAATGAAGACCATAAATTTCAGAATTGTAATGTAATTTTCCACCTAACTAATATACTTCTCGCATTGAGTACTTTTTAATTTCTTTTTTTTTTAATTGTGGGGAATGGTTTTAAAAATATAGAGACAAATTTATTGCAAAGGCAATTGTTAACCAAGCATTCATTATAATGCTATCACAAACACATTTACTGCACATATACTATTCTAATACAATTCATATACTATTCATCATTAACTTGACTATTTCTTTATTTCAGTTATTTAAAATTCTCTAATCTTTCTATTTCACAAATTATTGTGTAATGAATAAATTCATATATACACCCTCCCCATTGGTTTAGGCTTATTCTATACAATTTGAAAAAAGAGTGGTAATCTGGATTAAAATTTTAAAAACTAAATTCTTTTTTTTTTCTAAATATACAACAGTAAACATAATTAATTGCTTAATGGGAAATTAAAATGAATATTTTTTACTCTCATGCTGTTTAGAATGATTTTAATATCTGCAATTTTAGTGATGATTTACATGTTTCAAGTTAAGTACATGTTTGTAATCTAATTGTTCCTAGATACCCAGCTTAACATTCAAAATAGAAACTTTATAAATTGATAAAAACAACAAGACATAAAAAATGCTTCCAAGTCTACTTTAAGCATGCTTTAACTTACAAGAGGAATGCTTATAAGAAGGGACGCTTCCCTTCAAGTATGTCACTAATAGTGAATTCATATAGTTGAACTCAGAAAATTAATGCACCAGAAGGAAAACAAAACACAGGAAGTTTCCCTCCTCTCTCCCTTTCTAAAGTTGTTTATCCAACAAAAGAACAAAAATACTTTCTACAAGTATACCAATAACATGATACACATATTTAACAAAAAGATTGTATAAGCATCAATAATAAATCACATGTTACAAATGTTCTCTCTTTGACTTTATCTTCTATGTCAGTAGTTCTCAGAGTTAAGTTCTGGGACTAGCAGCATCAGTATCAAACGGACTTATCATGAAAAAAATTTGAGCCCCAACTCAGGCCCAGGCCTATGAATAAAAAACTGGGGATGGGATCCAGCAATATGCGTTTTAAGAAGCCTAAACTTTGAGGAAGACTGCTCTCTGATCAAAGGACTTCTATGGCTATTTCTACTATTTTGCTTTTCTTAAATACAGGTACTCTTCAGATATGTATTGTGGAATATGTACACATACAATCACACTTCCTTTGGATCAGGTTGAATGATCCCAAACAAACATTATGAATAGAGCTATTGCTGTGAATTTTTAATAATCTGAAATATAATGATTGTTTGGAGTAGCAATTGATATTTTTATCATTAAATACAAAAATAAATCTAGCTGCTTACTAAATATTTAGACTTGGGTGTTTCATATTATCATATATAAATTCTACAAATTAGCATTCATCACATTCCCTCCTGCTATATGTATTCCATCTTCTACAATAGCTTTTAAAATAAAAGGGTAATATATCTGTTCATTTTCATGTATTCAACCTCCACAATATCTCTTTATTCTATTCAACTTCCACTTTCCAACCCCACAGCCATGGCCTCTTTGCTCTTGGATTAATTGGTCTTCCAAATCTACCCCTTTTCCTTCCAAAATGCAGAATTCACAATGTTGGCAGTGCTGTTTCTTAACTACAGATTTTATCGACTCACTGCTCTGCTAAAAATCTTTAAATGCCCTGTTGGAGATTGAATTGTGTACCCTGAAAAAAAGAGACATGTTCAAATCTTAATTCATGTTCCTGTGGGTCTGAATCCATTTGTAAAAGGGACCTTTGAAGATATTATTGTTAGATAAGGTGTGGAATGATTTGTGAACAGGTTCTTTGAATATCCTATTTAGAGGAAGCCAAATTGAATCAAGGTGGACCTTAATCCATATGAATGGTTTACAGTCCTTATAAGGCAGAAAAAATTCAGACACAGTCAAAGAAAGCCATAAAAGGAGACAAGGATTGCAGCCAGCCAGCACCAAAACCTTACAGACTCTAGGAGAAAGCATGGGCCTATAAGACCTTGATTTTGGACTTCTAGTCTCGGAAACCCCAAGACAATAAACTGTTTAAGCCAACTCATTTTGTAGTATTTGTCACAGCAACCCTGTCAAACTAAGATATGCTCAAAATATTTTTTGATAAATTTTAAACTCCATAGTTTAGCATAAAAATCATCTATAATCTCTCCCCTCCTGATCTCAATCTCCTTCCAACCACTAACAATTAAGATCCAATGACTACAAAGTACTTGAAGCTGCTCAGCTTCTTTCAAGAATCCATGCTGTTTCTCATCTGAGTGGAGGTGTGACAGAGAGGTTAAAAAAAAAAAAGGAAATAGCATGGAGAGACAATACTTGCAAAAGTTCAGTAGTGAAGGGTAGCACTGCGGGAATATAGAGAGAGTATAGAGAGTTTGAGTAATTGATGTTTTGAGTTATTGATAAATGAGACAAGTTTGAGCATATTTTAAGGCTGGCAAAATTAATCACTTTTAAAGATTAAATCCTAAAGAAGTCATAAAGAAGATAAAAAGGAATATATTTGTCACTATGCAATTATATTAAGTGACAGTTTGGCTACCTAGAAATTGAATAATTGGGAAAATAAAAAGCCAGAAAAGGAGAAATCCCTGACCTTAACTTAAGAATTGGAACATTGTATTACTATGCTTTCACAATCTTATAAATATTCATAAAGAAGCAGAACCCCCTTTTCATAAGTCTTAAAATTCTCAAGTGAACAAAGTGTTAAATAGCAATTGCTGCTCTTGCAAAGGGATGAATGTATTCCCAACATAAGTATTAGGTAGGACTCAGCCCAATTCCCTTTGTCAAAGGCAGTTTGGTGTTAAAAGAGATATCAAACAGTCACTGGGGGAAATTAGGGATCATTGCTGCCTAGTGGCTTGCTGAATACATCTGAGAAAAATTGCCATATTCTTTGTTTAAGCTAATAAAGTTGTGGCCTAATGCTGTATTATTCCATTAAGGAATCTCTAGAGTCTTTTATTGCCTGAGGGGACATAGAATCAGCAGCGAGGAAAATGGGATGGTGAAAGATGTTTTGTTTCTGACTCTGTGTTCACAATGCATTTGTCAAATGACAGCTTATATACTGTACTTGTGTATTTTAAAATGACATTTTAGAGATTTAAGGCACTTGGTGTTTGTATGTATCAAAACAAGAAAAATTGACAAGGGGCCATAAACTAACATGCCACAGTGACACAACAACAACAAAAGTCTTTGACTTTTTTCTACATGTACTTCGATCTCATTTCCTCATGTTGCCAAATTAGTGTAATAGCACTTCATTCATTGTAAGGTGTTGTCTATCTGTATTGCATGGTATGATTATAAAGATTAGTAGATTCATTTTGTATGACACAATCTCTTAAGGCTTCTGTTCATAAACAATTTCAACCATTGAATTTTGAGATACTGGACATGAGCAAATTTAAATGATATGATCAAATTAATAACTGCTTTATCGATATTAAATACTAAAAACTGTTCCCTCTAACTGTACAGTATAATTGTATAGTATCCCTCTAACTGTTCAATATCCCTCTAACTGTTCAATATTTTAAAATAAGGACTGCTTAGAAATATCAAACACTTTGAATACTTTATTTTTATTTTTATGAGGGCTTTATTGTTTGAGAAAATACTAGATGATCAAACTATTTATGAATTTAATCATTTTATTTACTTTTATAAATTTTAACAGCATCTATATACATCTAAAAATATATGTATAGAGATATTTGTCTTGTTTGCGGATATTATGAATTTCTGAACTTCCAATAGTAAATGCATTGTCACTGACTTTTCAGTTCTACAAATTGGTAACCACTTCTCAGTGCACTAACATTCTCAATAAAATATTTATATATTTTATGTTGTTTATATTGGGTAATTTCTTCCTCTGACAAAAGTTTAATTTTCTAAAAATTAGTTCCTATATATTCTTAGGGATTGATAAATGTCTGTTCTTGATGGTAATGACCTGGTGTAGTCAGGAGCTACAAGGCTTTAAAAAGGTCAGGTCCTTGATGGATGAAATTATCCCTTACACTCGGATTTCTACCTAAACAGAGGAAATGCTCAAAGCCATACTTATTAAATCAACAGATATGCAAGAGCAACTACCCAGGTGATAGGAATCTCATTTACATATGTCAAATTAAGTCCCCATGTTCCAAAAAGATGCCAGAAATGTAAGTAGGTTTTAAATAGGTCAGGAAAATCTTCTCAAGTTTAGAAAGGCCTCTTAGCTACCAGACAAGTGATTATGTCCCAGGCAGCACTTGAAAGCCAGAAACTGCCATGCTGTGCTGAATAAATTCTCCTCAATGACCTTTCCATGGCAACTTTCTCATTTCCTATAATGTGGAGACAATTAGGTGTTAAATTAGGTGTTTTTGGAGCAAAGCAGCAACCTTTGAAGCAGAGGTATTGCTGGAGAATGTATATGGTGAATGTGTAAAAATAGCTCCTAACAAGTAATATAGTTGTATGATGTCCAGCTCCTTACTTTAACAAATGAGAAAATTGATATCCAAATAATTTCACTGACTTGATAAGTGTAACATAGCAATTTTGAATCAGAATAGCATTAAAATTCACAGTTAAATTCTCACGTTAGGTATCTTTCTATCAGTATTCTAGTTTTGTCCTTTTTAATGATTCAAGTAAGCCAATCATCCAATCATTTACCAACAATTTATTGACTTATATGAAATAATCACTATAAAAGAAAATGTGTGGGATCGCATGGCTGACTCTAACTTTTAAGAGATAAATAAAACATACTCCTTACCTTCAGTGAGATCATAGTCCTTAGTTAATATGTATACTTTTGAGCAATTTCTATGTCATGTGCCATTTTTTTGTGCTGGGGAGAGAGCAGTGCACAAGACAAAAAAAGTCTACATTTCTCATTGAACTTAATAATTACAGAGTTGCAAAACATGCTATATTTAAAGTGTATATAAAGTGGTTGAATCCTATGGAGGTCAAGTACCTAATGCATATACTGAAGACATTGGAGAAGACAGAAGTTCATAGAAAAGCTTCATGTCAATTGAATCAATAGTAAAGTCTAAGCAAAGAAAATAACTTAAAATCCCAGCAAGGAGAAAGAATAAGATATGTTTGGAGAACTAATATATTGTGGATAGTTAGCATAGGAGTGAGATTCTGAGAGATAAATCTATAAAGTTAGGCAAGTGCCATGACATTAAACCTTACTTTAAAAATACTGACAGATGGTTAAATAAAACGATGAATAAATGATAAAGTGAAACTAAATTTTTTCATCTACCTCTTGAACTTATTTTCCAATCAGAATAGAAAAGACCTTTGTCTAGGATTTTATTTTTAACTCATGCCCTTTCTTACATCTTTTAAAACTGTAGTCAAGATCTTCTACACACTGGCCAAGTTTTCACCTAGTATTTGTCAAATTTTGCTTTTTCTAGAAATGCCCTATTTTCATCTATTAATTTTTTTTAATTCTCCAAATTTTCAACACCCAACTCAAATTCTAATTCTCCCAAGAATTCCTCATCTCATCATTCAGATATGAGTATTTGACATTCTTGTTACAGTTCTATTCATATTAGTCAACATTACACAAATGATATATATTACTTCCCTCGCTAGATTATAAGCTTCTGGGTTAGAGGCCAATTTTATACTTTTTTTTTTTCATTCTCATAGTGCCCACCAGAGTGCATTATAATCCATAAAATAAGAATTTTAACTATTTCTTTTTTCCAAAGATTTATTTTATTTATTTCTCCCCACCCCCTTGTTGTTTGAATTTGTTGTGTGCTGGACTTCTCTTTTTAGGAGGCACCGGGAAGGGAACCTGGGACCTCCCATGCCAGAGGGAGATGCCTGATCGCCTAAGCCACCTCCATTCCCTGTATCTCTCATTGTGTTTCCTCACTGTATCTCTTGGTTGCATCATCTCACTGCATCATCTCGCTGAGTCATCTTGCTGTTTTAGCTCCCCATGCCAGCCCTTCACATCAGCTCGCTGTCTTGCACGTCCCATCTCAAATGGAATGTGGCCTGGGCGGATATGGCTCAAATGATTGGGCGTCCGTCTGTGAAGTAACCTGGGTTCCATCCCCAGGACTCCCAGTAAAATAAAATATATATATATTTTACGTGGGCTGCCAGGCTCTGTGTGCCAGTGAGCCGCCAGGCCCCGGGAGCCATGCAGCAAGATGATGACACAACAGGAGAGAGATTCAAGGGAGAGACAAGACGAGATTCTCCGAAAGCTCTGAAAACCAGGAACCGAGGTGGCGCAGGTGGCAGAACACCTCTCTCCTACATTGGAGGTCTTCAGGATCGAATCCTGGTGAAGACTGGAGGAGGAGGATGAGAAGAGATGGCAGGAAACAGACACAGAGAATTGCCCAGTGAATGGACAAAAAACAGCACATGTGGAAGGGGGGGCTTAAAATGGATAAAGTAAATAAATATATCTTTGAAAAAAAAATGGAATGTGGTTAGGTGACAGAGTCAGCAGTTAGAATATTTTAGGTTAGTGCACACTGATTACTAGCCCTTCTAGTTGAATATTAGCCATTTTCAGAAATATTGCAAAGCTTTTTGGACAGTTAGCTGATTTTTGATCTGCAAGAAAGTAAACAGAAAAGGCCTTTTGTACATACTCTTAAAGAAACTGAATATCTTTGTGGTTTGTCTCTAACACTATTAGTATTCAGGGCTTTGATATGCATTTTATTTAGAAGCTGTAGACCATGGATGACTCAAATTATACCAAACAGTAATAATTTGGCCAAGTTTCAGTGATTCCTGGTGATAAGGGGTAATGTTTATAATCTGTTCCAAAAGAATAACAACCTTTATGTAATGATAATTCTCTGGTTGAATGAATCTACAAAGCTAGGTAGCAAATCCCCAAATAGATGTCTAATGCATTTATTATTATGCTCTATAATTTGTCACAAAACTAAGAAAAAGGGAGAAGAAAGGAAGATGTGTGGTATCTAGAACACAATATAACTAATATGTCCAGTAATATATATTTGACCAGGTTAAGATTTAAAAAAAATAGATGTTTATCATTTGTTCTTGATTCAATTTGCTAATAAATTGAATTAAAAATCAGATTTTATCCAGGAACAAATTTGAAAGTAAATTCATATGCTAGGTCATTGACACTATAAAGGAATGAAGAGCATGCCAATGGTATGCAATACAGCTAGTAGTTATGTGTCATTTCCTTTTCAACAATTTGATGTTACACCTGATGGACTTAGTTATATCCTGGCATTTAATTGTAAACATAATTTGCCACCTACATAATGTGCCGTCTCCAAAGTGGAACATCTGACAAATGTGCAGCAGATTTTTTACAGCAAATTTGTAATATTTGTAATATTTTTAAATTTGTAATATCTCAGTGCCTATCACTGAGAAACTCACCCACAGATCCAGTAGCTCATTATTGTGCTATGCTTTGAAAAAGCCTGTAAAGAATGGGGAAAGAATCACACCGCAAAGAAATTACTAGTGACATTTGATACTTAGGGAAAGTTTCCTTTGCATATGAAGACACATTTTCAGAGATGTGTTGCATATGAACACTATTTCTACATTTCCTTTTCTGGAAGAAATTCCCACATAATAAAATGTATTTCTACATATTTGAACAATTTCATGGGAATAATAATATTTCCAATTTTAGGGGCAATGATAATAAGCATGAAAAACTATGAATCCTCAGCTTGAGTGTTAAATTAAAAAGAAAATAGTGTGGATTCAAGTTTGTGTGGATGTGATTGCATGCGTTGAGTGAAAGGGGCATCTGTGAACAATTCTAATTGTTTTCCTAATACTCAAAAATCAAAATGAATTATTACAACTGAGTATGACAATCATCTATAGCAAGGATCAGCAAACTCTCTTTCTTTAATGATAATAGGTATTTTAGGCTTTGCAGGCCATATGGTCTTAGCCACAATACAACTTAGCCATTGTAAGGCAAAAGCAACCATGCATAATACATAGACAAATAGGCATGGCTGTGTTCCAATAAAGCTTTATTTGCAAAATAGAGTTGATGGGCTGGACTTAGACCATGGGCCATAGTTTGACCATCAATGATTTGTAGGAAAAAAAAAAAAAAAACAACTCACATGGGATGCTTAATTCGAGAGTTACTATGTCAAAATTTTTTATATTTATATCTTATGTGGGATTTGAAACATTAAGGGTATATAATATAATCTTGCCACTAATAAAAAGCAAAAGACATGAAAAAGCATCTGAAGAATCAATAGTTTATGTACTAAGCATATAAATACATAGGTATAGGTATAAATACATATTAATATACACATACATTCACAGGCATAATTATATTACACCACTATTAACTACCACCTTACATATGGAACACTCACATTGGGTATACTTCTCTGAAATATATTTTATATAGTAAAAACATGTATATTTTATAAAGGTCCTAGTATAATGTTTATAAGTAAAATACTGACATATCATAAAGAACAAAAATGCACACAAATGTTCACAGCAGCATTATTCACAATTTTTCAAAAGATGGAAGCAACCCAAGTGTCTATCCATCAATGAATGGGTAAATAAAATGTGATATATACATACAATGGAATACTACTCAGCATTAAAAAGGAATGAAGTTCTGGTTCAAACACTGTGGCAGTTTGATATTGTTTATGAATTCCAGAAATAGATATGGGATTATGTTTGTAAATTGGTTTGTCCCTCTGGACATATTAGGTTATGGACTCACAGAGAAACTGCACTGCAGAGAAGGGAAGTTGGAGTTTTGAACTGAAGCCCGGGGAAGTAAGCACAAAGAGGAACAGAATAGCTGAGCCTGGAGAGAATCGAGCCCCAGGCAGACAGAACTGGTTGCCTGATAATCTACAACAGGCCTCATGGAGAGAACAGGGCAGCTGAGCCCTGAGGGAAACAAGCCCCAGGAAACAAGCCTGAATTCTTGGCAGACATCAGCAGCCATCTTGCTCCAATATATGGCAACAGACTTTGGTGAGGGAAGTAACTTATGCTTTATGGCCTGGCAACTGTGAGCTTCTACCCCAAGTAAATACCCTTTATAAAAGCCAACAGATATCTGGTATTTTGCATCAGCACCCCTTTGGCTGACTAATACATACAGCAGCATGAATGAACCTTAAAGATGGTATGTAGAGTGAAATAAGCCAGACACAAAAGAACAAATATTGTATGATTTCACTGATATGAAATAATTAGAATAAACAAAGCCATAGAATTAGAATCTCAAATATAGGTTGCCAGGGGCTGGGGCTGGGGTTGGGAATGGGGAGTTAATGCTTAATTTGTATAAAATTTCTATTTGGGTTTATTGTAAGGTTTTGGAAATGGATAGTGATGATGGTAGCAAACCATTGTGAATGTAATTAACCACACCGAATTATATATGTGAATGTGGCTGAAAGGTGAAATTTTAGTTTATATATATTTTACTAGAATAAAAATTAAAAGCTAAAACATAGGACTGTACAACACAGTGAACCTTATTGTAAATGATGGACTATAGTTAATAATACAATTATTATATTCTTTAATCAATTGTAACAAAGGTACCACACTAAGGCAAAGTGATAATAATGGGGGGGGATAATATTAGAATGCTGTTTTTCACATGATTTATTTGTAAACCTACAAGTTCTCTAATTTAAAAAAATAATAAAAAAGAACTAAAATGGCTGTCTTTTGATAATCTGTAAAATCCTTTAAATGAGCCTTCTCTAAGTTACTGGAGTTAATTTATATAAATGAATGTAACTAGAATAAATGAAACTTTTAAGCTCCTAAGCCAATTATTTTCAGATTTTTTAGTCTTTATACCTAACAGGCAGTCTAGAATACTTCATTTTTAACCTTTATTATATTATATCAGGTCATATCAGTAACAATATTCAGCCTACGTTTATATTCCTGTATTGCTTTCTTCTACTCATAACGACCTTTTCTTGAGTTTCTTTAACTTAAGAGTAAATTTTGTAAATATTTAATTTTCAATGATATGCAATTTTACAAAAATATCATAAAAGGATAATACTTTCATTTCCTTAGCTATTGGGAGGAAGGACAGTTAAAATATTTTTATAATTAAATTAATACCCTATATTTTGTGTTTATAAAATTCCATCCTTTAGAATGTACACTGCATGGCATATGCCTTCATCAGAACTCTTGTCTAAATATTGTCTAACAGATGTTTTCTCAATAATCAATTCCTTCAATCTTTCATCTGGGTATACAAAACAATTTTAAGTTGGAGTTCTGATGGCAGGAAGACTGGGTTAATACAAAGAAGCTAATGAAACTGTTTTAGTATCCTTGTTGCTAAAGCAAATAAATACCCTGCAATGGGTTGGCCTAAACGATAGGAATTTATTGGCTCACAGTTTGAGACTAGGATAAGTCCAGAAGTGAGGAGTCAGTGAGGTGATGATTTCTTCCTGAAGACTGACATTCTTGGGCTGTCTGCCAGTTATCCTTGGTCCTTGGCTCTTCTGTTTCATGGCAATGCGTATGGCAGTCTCTCTTGGTCTCTCCCTTCTCTTCCAGGTTCCACTGACTTTCAGCTGCTGGCTTCTCTCTGTATTATCTTCCCTAAAAGACCTTCAGTAATAAGATTAAGTCCCATCCTCCCCACATCTTATCTGAAGTAACTTCATCAAAAGGTTCTCTATATAAGGGTTCATACCCACAGAAATGGGAGTTTAAGAACATGTTTTTCTGGATACATAGCTCCAAACCACCACAGTAATATTATATAATATCCTAAAAAGTCAAACTTTAGGAAATTGGAGAGTTCTGTTTTTCAGAAAAAATCTAAAATGGATTGTATTAAGGAATATGCCTATAAATATATATATGTCCTTTATCTAGTGGAAACTAAAAATGAAATACTGTGAATGGATAATGTTTTAAACATTAAGTTTTCTGCAGAATTTTGTAAACCATTTAATTAAAATTGAATGTTTGTTTCTAGATTTTAAAACAAGTTTTCACTAAATATGTAGGCTCCATTTTTTACTTCATTATTATTTAACTATTCAAATGTTAAGTAATATTGCCTCTTCAATGATAAAAGTGGATTAGTGCACTAGTTAAGAGAATTTAAAATATACTATTTAAATCATTTGCAAAACAAACAAAATTTGCAACAGCACTAAGAAATAACCTGAAATTGTATATCTGCATTATTCTAAATTTGCATATTAAATTCAAGTTTATATCTTTCTTTGAATAAATGGACTATACATTTTTCTACAGCAATAATTTAGCTTTTCAGATTTTAATTATATAGCACTACCTCAAACCAAAAAGTGTGGATTTGTGCACAAATCTCCGGACCAATGAAAATTAGATAAAAAATAAATTTTAATTAAAAAAAAAACAGGGCTTTCAATGAACAGAAGAATATGTATATGATACCAAAATGTATTATAAAATAAAAATGAAATTTATATATAAAATAAAATGGTTTGTATAATTAAAATATAAAATTATGCATAATATATTCTCATATATATATTCATTCATGTTATTAATTTTTCTATATTATTTAAATAAAAGAAAAGAACTCCTATACTGCAGTATCTGATGGCTTCGTATTATCTATAGACAGCAATATTGAATTAGACTTGTACCATAAAGTATGGACTATTACCTTTCTATTGCTAATTCTGCAATTTAAAGAAAATGCATTTTAAAAATAAAAACAAATTAAATAATAAACAAAATGCATATTACAACATAAACTTCAGGATCTAATCCCAATTTCATACCTTCACGTAAATCTTATATTGAATTCAAGTCTATTTCTTCCTCCTTCTCATTAAGTAATATTGATCTTTGCACACATAAGTAAGGCCAAAGGAGCAGCCAGAAAATTGAATAATTTAATAAGAGATTTTTCCTAGGACCTACTGCTATATTGGCACCTTAACTGTACACAGCACAATTTATACTCAATATTGACAATCCCACTCATCAGTTCAGATTTTAAAAAAATGATCGGTAGGATTTGTTCTGTTTAGTCCAAAAAGTAGAAATATTATGCAATGTCATATTGATTTTCCTGCACACTTTATAATGGCATTTTCTGTGCCCTTCTCAGAGCTCTGCAGGTAATTAGACAAGTGTGCTTTTTTTTTTTTCCCCAATTTTGAAGACATTAAGAAATTTAAGTTCAACAAACAAGTCTTCATTTATACAATATTCATGCTGAGAACAATTTTTTCATTGCATTTTGATAGAAAGAAGGTTTTTATAAGAATCTTTCAAACATGAGATTTCATCCACCTCTTTCTCCGCCCCCCTCCCCCTTTCTTTCGTTCACTCAAAATAAAATGGCGAGCAATTAAACCAGGTTGCTATATTTAGTGCATCCAAACTTCACAAGTTGATAGCATAATGATTTTAATAACTACTTTAAATGTAACATGGTGACAAGTTGAAACATGAGGTTTGTGTCCTGCAATTTTATTTTTCTAGTTTTCCATTGTTATAGGACAGGAATAGTAATAAGATTAGAGTGAATGTTACAATGTTTTCTTTGCTTCTGATTTAGACCTGATATATGTATTTAATGTACTTATTATGGATATATTCAAAGTAAACTAGGTGCTAAATTGAACAGGAAATATCTGGATGAAGCACAGGTAATATTTTTCATAAAACTATTCACATTACCATATCCTCATCACCGAAAATATAAAATATAAACACATAATTTCGTTTATGACTATTGATAATTCAGTGAAATTTCATAGAAAAATGACAAAGCAATTTCTATTTATTTAAATAAAGGCTTAATGTATTTGATCTTTACTTTCCTTTTTAATCATTAATAATCCTGTCAGCAAATTTAATATTTCATTGAGAAAATAAAATATCTTCATCATTCTCTTTAGAACTCATGTTAGTGCAACAAGGTAGATTGTAGAACAATTGTTTAATACCTTTGGAAAAATAACATTTTGTGCCTAAATGTACACAAGTTATAAAGATGGTACATATTAAATATTACTATATATTAAATAATATAGGTACTTTTATTGCATAAATGTCATAACAATTTGTCTTATTATTTTATCTGGCTTGGAAAAAAATTCTTCCTTATTATTCCTGATTGTGATGATAAATTAGTAGCAGTAATCAAACTCATTAAATATATTACTCTGAGGAATATAGTAAAACAAATTAGTTGTCTTAACATGTTAATGAAATGTTTTCATCTAAATTAAATAAATACACATGTTTGTTTGTTTAATTACGATATTATGAATTCTCCAGGATAATAAAATTAAATTTCAATATTTCTATTAGTGATCTCCCCTTAGACAGAATATAAACACATGAATGAAGGGACTTGTGAATAGGATAAGAGGGTGTGACTATCTGACTTAGATACCAGCAGTAGCCTTAAAAGTGTCTCTTCTGTACTGCATTGGAGAATTGACTGCTGTTCTATTCTGAACTGGTTAGGGATTGTCCACTCACTTATTCAGTGCCAATTTTTTAAATGCCTTCCAGAGTCAGTAGTGATGGATATACAAAATAATTATCAGTCTGCTTATACATATCTCAGGGAAGCAAAGTAGAACTTTTTAAACCTCCCTTGTAAGTGAATTTATCTTCTATGTTTGTTTGTTTCAGCCCTTCCTACCTTTGATTTTGTATGTCTGTCCTCCAGAAATGTGAGAGAATAAATTTCTGTTGTTTTAATCCACCAAGTTTGTGGTAATGTCTTATAATAACCCTAGGAAACTGATACACAATCACATGCCCACATTCTGTAAAGGAATATTTTTTTTTCTTATGTAATTATTGAACAGCAGTGTTGAAATTTTCATCAAAATGTATTTAGCATGTATGGTATTTCAGATAGTCTTCTAGACAACATTAAGAGATATTTTGACAAAATAGACAACCCTGTGCTCATGGAGCTTAAATAGAATAAGAAGAATAAGATAATAAACACAATGACAAATAAATAAAATATAATGTTAGAAGAAAATGAATGATATGGGAAAAAGAGAACAAGGTAAGGGGAATCAAGAGAGGTAGATTTTGGTTGCAAATTTAAATATGGTGGCTAGAATGGGCTTTAATGAGAATACGATCTTTGAAGAAGACTAGAACATGACTTGAAGGAGATGAAGTTATTCAGGCAGTTATCTGTGTGAGAGCACTTAAAGTAGAGGCAAGAGCAAGTACAAATCCTGAAGAGAAGTCCCTGATGTGTTCAAGAAAGAAGGAGTCAGTGTGGTTGTAGTGGAGTGAGAGCAATAATCAAATAGCGATAATGGCAAATACTAATATCTAATATTCATGGAGTGTTTATTATAAGGCAGACAATTCACACTGATTAATTTATTAAATTCTTTTATACTTGTACCAATCAGAGATTTATAGTCATTATGCAAATGGAAAGTTTACCGTAAGAGGTAAAATCACTTTCTCAAGGATAGATAGGTAGTGAATATACAAGTCAGGATTTAAATCTGAAGTTTTAGTATGGAATTCATCCTTTTAGCCAAGACATATTAATGACTCCCAATTGGGTGGAATTAAGAAATGTAATTTATATGGAGATGAAAGGCAAATGATTTCATCAATTAAAATTGTATGACCAAAGGGATTCTGATTTCATCTCCAACATGCAACAAGTTTAGAAGTTGTCATTCCTGACCTACAAGAAGATAAAATGCTGAATGAACTGGAAATCAACTGCTTATCTTTGATCCATCAGAGAACTGAAGTTCCAGGGCAAACTACCATCCTAAAAACTGGAGAGGGAGGTTAATCCAGAGAATCACAGACAGATCTGGGACACTGCCCTCTAGTCTTAAGGAGTTTTAGTGTGTTAAGTGTTAGTGTTAAGAAACACTTAAACTGTAATATTTATGAATTGTTGGAGGCTAGGTGTGGACTAGCAAGAGAGTGAGAAACTCCCAGGTCAGGAGCGTTGTCTATGGGGACTTCACACTTTCCACGATTATACCTCAAGAAGCTCAGCCAGATTCTTATGGTGAGGATCCAAGAAAGACCCTTAAATAATTTTAAACACATTTTATACTCCAGGGGAAAAGACTTTGCCAGAGCTTAATCCTACCTTCAGGAAAGGGCCTTTCCCCAACTCCAGTGTTCTCTAGTTTTCATGTTGGATAAGGGGTGGGAAAACAAAGAAGCACTTCTAAAAGTCACCCAGCAGAAAATATTTCAATTTCTTAAGAATAGGGTAATGCTTTAAACTTTCCAGAGCTGTGTAAAATGTTGCAATAATGGATGACAAAATAAAGGAAATATATATATTGAAAAAAAAAAAAAAAAAAAAACGCCACTCCAGGGACACAGACCCATTAAAAGATTATGATTTAATCATGAGGTTATAGAATGCTTCCCCTTGCCAAAAACTTATCACCATGCCAACAGTTATCCTGTATAATAACAGGGGGTTACAGATAAAAGAGCTACAAGACTCAGCCTCTATTTTAGGAGTAATTCTTGGTGAATTACAAAGATAACAGTGGAAATAAACAAATAATTACAAGAGCATTAGAGGAATTTGAAATCCCTGGCACCTAGAGCTATAGAAATCATTAAACACAGATTAACACAAAGCCTCACACTAAAGGTCAGCTGACCTCAGTTGCTATCATGCCCAGCTTTCATTAAAAAATTGCAATGCACACTAACAAGCCAGAAAAACACATTCTTGAAGGACAAAGTAAAGCATTAGAACCAGACTTAGATATGATTCAGATTTTGTAATTTCTCATCAAGGAACTTAAACTCTATAATTAATATAAGAATGGCTGTAATGGAAAAAGTAAACATACTATACATAGTTAATTTAAGCAGGTAATTGAAGAAAATGTTAGATTTCAAAATGAAGAGTACCTTTGATAAGGTCATTCATAGACTGGAAATAACCAAGGAGAAATCAGTGTGTTTGAAGATATGTTAATAGAAACATCACAAATGCAAAGAAAAAAAGTATAAAAGGAAAAAAAAAAATGAAGAGAACATCCAAGAACTTTTAGATAAATCAAAATAGTGTAACATATTGCAGTTGGAACACCAGAAGAAGAAAGAAAGGAACAGAAGAATATTTGAAGTAATAATGAGCAATAATTTTCCAAATTTAATAACTGACGTCAAACCACAGATCCAGGAAGTTCAGAGAACACCAAGAAGAATAAATGGCAAAATATATACATCTGGGCATATCATATTCAAACTGCAGAAAAATAAAGGCAAGGAGAAGATCTTGAAAGAAATCAGAAGAAGAAGCACCTTACCTATGCAGGAACAAGAATAAGAATTAAGGCTGATTTCTCACTCAGAATGCAAGCAAGAAGACAGTGGAATGAAATGTATAAAGTGTTGGAAAAAACCAAACTCCAACATAGACTGCTATATAGGATAAAATTATCCTTCTAAAGGGAAGATGAAATAAAGACTTTCTCAGACAAACAATAGCTAAGGTAAGTCACTGCTTACAGATCAGCCCTGAGAGAAATATTTAAAGAAGTTCTTTGGGGAGAAGGAAAATGACCTAAGGCAGAAACTTGATGCACATATTTTAAAAAGAGAGGGAGATAGAGCATCAGAGAAGGAATAAATAAGCTTAACTAAAATCTTTTATTTTTTTATTTCTAATTCGTCTAAAAAATAACTGTTTAAAGCAATGTTAATAATGATCATAGGGTATGGATAAGTTAAATGAATGCCAGTTATGCCATAAGATATGGGAGAAAGGAAGTGGGAATGTTCTTTATAAGGTCCCAACAATGGACATGAAGGAGTATAGTATTATTAGAAGGAGGACTTAGATTAGGTAAAAATGTATATTACAAACTCTAAAGCAACCTCTATATTTTTAAGTAAAATTTTTATGCTAAGAGAGGAGATAAAATTGAATCATATGAAATGTTCAATTAAAACCAAAGAAGGCAGAAAAAAATGGGAGGAAAAGAAACAAAGTAATAAGTGCAATGAATAGGAAAGAGATACAAACATAGAAGACATTAATTAAACCATATAAATAACCACTTTAAATGTAAATATTATAAATAAATAAATTTAAATACAGATATTGTCAGAGTAGATTTTTTTTAAAAGGCCTGACTTTATGTTGTCTATAAGAAACCCACTTTACATATGTCAACTCAGATTAAACTATAAAGATGGAGTTTAACAGATATGCCATACTAACACTTAAAAGAAAAAACTGGATTAGCTATATTAATTGCAGACAATGTAGAATTCAGATAAAAATATCATGACAAAGGAGTCTATTCTCCAAAAAGATATAATAACCCTAAACACATGCACCTAAATACAGGACATCAAAATATGAGTCAAAATTTATAGAATTTAAATGAGAGATAGATAAATACACTATTATAGTTAGAGATTTCAATAGCTCTCTTAACAGACATGATAGATCATGTAGGCAGAAATTCATTGAAGATTTTAGGTGATCTACAAGCACCACCAAACAATTTTATCTAATTGACATTTATAGAGCACTCTGTCCAACAACAGCAGAACACATGTTGTTATACTCTCATGGAATATCACTAATATAGACACCATTTTGGCCCATAAAGCAAACCTTAATTTATATAAAAACTAGAAATCAAACAAAGTATGTCCTCAGTCTGCAACGGAATTAAACTAGAAAGCAACAACAGAAAGATAGCTAGGGAAAAAGACAAATATTGGGAATTAAACAAATAGTTCTAAATAAAACATGGGCAAAAGAATAAGTCTCAAGAGAAATATAAAAATATTTTGAACTAAATGAAAATGGAAATGCAGATTATCAAAATTTGAGGGATGCAGCTCAAGCAGTGCTTTGAGGAAATATACAGTGTTAAATGTATATATTAGAAAAAAGATATAAAATAAATTATCTTAGTATCCACATTAGGAAATTAAAGAAATAAGAGCAATTAATTCTAAATCAAATTGAAGAAAAGAAATAATAAAAATCAGAGCATAGGTCAAAGAATTGAGAACAGGAAAAGTATAAGAAAATCAATGAAACCAAAGCTAGTTCTTTAACAAGATTAAAAAAATTGATAAAAATTGCAGCCAAGCTAACCAAGAAAAAGGAGAGATGGTTTCACAAATGAATTCTACCATACACTTAAGGCATGTGTATAATCTCTATAATCTCTTTCAGCAGATAGAATTATAGGGAACACTTTCTAACTTATTTTATGAAGCCAGAATTACCCTAATACCAAATCAAGATAACAACATTACAAGAAAGGAAAGCTATAGACCAGTATCTCTCATGGACATAGATGTAAAATTCTTCAATAAAATATTAACAAATTTAATCCAACATTGTATAAAATAAATTATACACTAAGACCAAGTGGGATTTACTTCAGGTATACCAACCTGGCTTAATTTTCTAAAATCAATCAGTATAATCCACCACATCAACAAGCTAAAGAAGAAAATATGAATTAATGCAGAAAAAGCATTTGAAAAAAAAAATCCAACATCCATTCATGATTTAAAAAAACACTCAACAGACTATAAATAGAAGGAGACTGCCTCATCTTGATAAAGAATATGTACAAAAAAGTCTACTATCATTCTTAACTACTGTTTGATTCCAGTTATATGGCATTCTGGTAATGGCAAGACTATAGGAACAGTACAAAAATCACTGGTTGTCAGGGGTTCAGGGGCAGAGGTAAAAGGGCTTAAGAGGTGCAGCTTTGGATTTGTTTGTTTTTTTTAAAGAAAAGTGAAACTATCTGTTTGATAGGGTAATTGTCGATGCATAGCAATATGCATTTGTTTAAACTTATGAAACTTTACAGAAAAAAAGATAATCTTAATGTATGTAATATAAAAGTCATTTAAGGGGTTGGGAGAATAACAGTATGGTGGAATGTAGAATGTGAAAAAATAATCTAACTTGCTTTGGAATTTAGTGCAGTCTTTTATATCAAAAGCAAAATTAATTATGCATAAGCATTTTATTCTAGTTGATAAAATTGTTTTTCACCAAGGTGTGGCCTAACAATTCTGATATTGTTATACAAGTACACTGAATTTGAACAATTAAGTGAATGGATGACAGATTGGGGGAGTCAGGATTCTCATTGTTAGTGTAGGAGTTTACAGATAAGGAAGGGGAAGAGGCTAGCAGTAGTAATGGATTAGAGTTGAAGACATCAGTATGAACTTATATATATATATGTTGGTTTGGACACAGATGGTTACTTACAGAAATATTTGTAGCTATATGTACCTACACAGATTAGTATTATTTCCTTGCTCTGTCACCTGAGAAAGCCTAGAAGCAAAATCCCTATAGTCTCTATGAGCACACCTAGAGTCCAGATTTTGGCTGCTTATACCATTCTCCAATAAAAGGAATTATGGCTGCTGGGAGAAATGGCTGAGTCTATGTCTTGAGCAGGAAATATAGAAAATGATCCTACAGCACCTAGTAGTGCCAGAAAGTAAGGAAGTACTAAAAATAAAATAAATAAATATTTTAAAATGTTAAAAATATAATGATAGAATGTAAAAGAAACACATAAAATCCAACTTAAAGAATTCCCAATGGCCAAAGTGGAACAATTTGAGCAAGAAAAATAAATAAAGTGGTACTGGATTATAATACAAAGTGTAAAATAAATATTCATGAAGCCACAGTAATATAAATAAATGATTAAATATATATAAATGAGTGAACAAGGAGAAGAGACAAGTCACCAGTGCAGACTAATTCCAAATAATTTATGTAGATACCCGGTCTTCCAGTTTGGACTGTGCATAATGATTTATTTCCAAAGAATACAGTATTGAAGGAAGTGCAGGGAGAATAAATTTACAGTAGAGAAACCTGGTAAAAACTATCTCAGGCATCTGATCAAGGTCAAGATAAATCATGATGATACTTTATAACCTTGAGATTTTGTATTGAAAATGGGATTTTACCTCCATGATATTCCTTGCAAAAACCCATAAACCTAGTCTAGTCATGAGAAAAACATCAGATAAAATACCAATTGAGGGATATTCCACAAAAACTTGACCAGTAATCTTCAAAACTGGCAACGGCATCAAAAATAAGGAAAGTCTGAGAAACTGTCACAGCCAAGAGAAGTCAAAGGAGAAATGACAACTAAATGTACTGTGGTATTCTGAATGGAATCCTGGAACACAACAATTACAGTAAGTAAAAACTAAGGGAATCTGAATAAAGTGTGGGCTCTAGTCAATAGGAATATATCAATGTGAGTTAATTAATTGTGAAAAAAAGACCATACTAATGTAAGATATTAATAATAGGGTATATTGGGTACAGGGTACACAAGAACTCTCTGTACTATCATTATAATTTTCCATAAACCTAAAATGGTTCTAAAAACTAAATTTTTTTAAGTTTAAAATTTTTAAAATTATGACCAGATTTGTAAGTCATCTTAAACTCAAATCTACTTAAAAGTTGTCCAATAAAAATCATATAGGAGACTAACTAATGTTCATTTATTTTTTAAAGAATACTGCAGAGAGAAACATTTGATCTTGAGGCTATTTCTACTGAGTTGTGGTCTAGTGAAATAGTTAAACTGTCAGGAAATCAAAATGGCTTACACTGACCTGCATTCCAAATCTTGGCATGTCCACTTGCTCGTTATCAGCTAAATTAAACAGAGTTTTGAGAATCCTTTCTCTTCAGGGTTCCCACTGACTTCCTGCTTCTGACTCCTTCCCTTGACTTTCTCTTTTTAAAGCTTCTAATAATAGGATTAAAAACCATCCCCATTCAGCTGGCAACACCTTAACTAAAAATAGCTCCTTCAGTGTTCTATTTACAAAGGGTTCACACCCATAGGAATGGTATTAAGATTAAAAACATGTTTTTGTCTAGGGTACATGACTCAATCTATCATAGTTCATATCCTTTTTCTTACACAAGGCAGAAACAAGTCATTAAGTAATTGCTGATTAAAGCTTTCAATAGTTTTAAGTTGTTGAATAACACAGAGGAGCAGAAAAGCAGGTGAACGTGAAAAAAAGAAAGTAAAGATTGACTTAAGAATTTCAAGGAAAATCAAGCTTACCTTTCTTCTCCCACTTTTTACTGACAAGAAAGGATATGTAGGGAAAAAAAAGAAATATTTAAAGCCAAGGCACTGCCTTCTATTAACTGTTTAAACTCTTAGTTCTTTGAAGATCTTTAGAGTTAGGATTTTCTTTGGGATCACAAGGGGTGTTTCATAATAGATTTTCTGAATTTCCTATTCCCCATTTTTGCTGATACTTATGCATTTTAAGTCCAAGACAATCTACTCCCTCCCTCAGCTAGATCCTGATATAATAAACATTGATTAGTTGTACTCCAAATTCTGCTGGCATGAAGTTTCCCATCTCATTCAGATGAGTAGATAATCCTAATTTGGGAAGAGTCCCCAGTTGCTTCAACTCACTTTACTGACCTCCATTTTTTAAAACCCAGACCAATATATATGAGTGTAAGAATGTATGTGCACGTGTATCGGTTCATGTAGATGCATGTGCATATGTATATTTTTGTGTACTTCTTGTTCTTGCCAAATCAAGCCAGGCATGAATTAGATTTTCCAAGTTGATGATGAACGACTATGTATCTTGACCATTCAAAAGTAAATGTAGAACTTAATGTAAAAGAGTAGACTATTTTCATTTGAAATTTTAACAATGTATTAAAAACATTTCTCTTCCATAATCTTATGATAAGAGCCAATGGTGTTAATGATAATTATGATTTTAATAGTTAAAAATTTATAGCAATTGGGGGCACATATTGCACTTAATTGTGGTGGATAAAATTTGTTAGTGCTTACTTAAGTTAGTTTCACAAAAGAAGCACTTAAAATCATCCCAAAATATTCAGGGTTAGAGCACTTCTTTAATTTTTTAAATAAATTATTACCCACTTAGATGTATGTATTGAATATTATATGGTATCTGTTGGAGCAAGGAATTATATTCCAGAGAATTTTAGGTAAGTAAATAAATAGGTAAGTAGATAAGAAGGATGGAACTTTCCTTGTAGCTATTTGGGAATGTTCACAAGAACAGAAACCCTAAGTAACCATGTAGAGAAACTGGTTAAATGATACATGGATTTCTATAAGTAACAGAAATCATTATGTGAAAACAAACTTTTACATATGCAACATAGCATAGGTAGCAAATGTAGGAAGACAGATAAGGTCAGACTGATGAGTAGGCAGTGAAACCCACATCTCCAGTGATCTTATTTTGGTGACACTGTGAAGGCTCCCAACTAACTCCCAAGTCCAAGTTTATCCACCATTGATTGAGGTCTCAAGTTCTATTTTCTTAGAACTTAGGTGTCATTGTTGTTAAAATGCAAATGTTCCAGAGATGGGTGATAATTTAAGCAGAAATGTTACATGCAGTGAATTAAGAATCTGAAAATAAACTTCAATAGTTTCAGAAAGGAGACCACTGACAATATTTGCTATCTCAGAAGGACAAAGTTTACAGTAAAACATAATATGCCCACAAGGAGTGAAAACTAGAATATCTAGAAACTTACCTTACTCCACAATTTTGCCTAATTCCAGACTTATAATAGCCTTGGGACATTGGATTTTCATCCAAGCAGTTCAAGCACAGCTCATTTGCTGAAAGTGAAAGCTATACCCATAGTCTTAGGTTAAAAAGAAAAAAAGAAAAAAAAAAAAAGATATTTTTAAAAAGTACCTTTTCAGGGATTGCTAAGGAGAATAAATGTATGCCAAGTAAACCTTCTAGGAGAATAGTTCCACAATATTTACATATATAAATATTTTATATACAACATAAACTACATATAAATTTTTTATATATAAACTCCCATCAAGGTTAGAGCTCCATATTTTGAGTCTCACTTTTCACTTTTACCCTAATTCTTTTACCCGTTTGTGAACAAATTTTAAGCTTGTACTGAAAAACAATTAGCGCAAATGGAAAAAACAATCAGCCAGGAACCACTACTATGAGTCTTTCTCAAAATTCCTCATCTGTAAAAGATAGATAATAATTTCCAATATTATCATATTCCAAGTTTATTTAAATTAAATACAAAGTTATAGCATATAAACTTTATGTATTAATTCCCACTGAAAAATAAATCTTTTCCGTAATGATTTTGCCTTGTCTTTGTCAGCAAATTTGCTTAGTCCATATCTTTGATGGTGTCAACATGCTTCTTGGCATGTTTACTCAGATACCACATAAACTGGCAAGTTTTTCTAAAGTTTGACACACTGTGTGTACCCTCTACCAGATATATTCTTAATCAGCATTAAATTAGACTTTGTAATATGATGGAGATGTCAGTCTAAGCTGTATACACACTGATTATGTCCACATTTGGGAAAGTTTAAAACGACAGAATAAATCCGTGGGGGCTTATTTGTCTGTGGAACCATTGTATACTACTGTGAAAATGACTTCCCAAGTTATTGGGTGCCTTTCAAAAGGAAGACTTTGAAACCTTGGGGAATATATTGGATTCTTGTTTGTTAATGTAATAAATTAACATGAATTTAGTGACTTAAAACAATAAAAGATTATTTCTTACAGTTCTGGAACTGAGAACTCCAAAAAGGGTTTCACGGGGCTCAAATCAAGGTGTTGGCAGGGCTGCATTCTTTTCTGAAGGCTCTAGCAGATAGTCCATCTTTGCCTTTTCCACATTCTAGAGGCTGCCCACATTCTTTGGCTTGTGGCCCCTTTCCATCTTCAAAGCCAATAATAGCTGTCAAATCTTTCTGCCTTCATGTTACTCTGACACTGACTCTTCTGCCCTCCTCTTCTACAATTAAAGACCTTTGTGATTACATTGCACCCACCCAAATAATCCAGCATAATCTTCCTATTTTAAGGTCATCTGATTAGCAATCTTAATGTCATCTATAATCTTAATTTTCCTTTGCCATGCAACATAACATATTCATAGGTTCTAGGAAGTAGAATGTGCACATCCTTGAAGGTCATTATTCTGCTTACCACAGGGAGCAAGGGCCATCTTGTAATTTTCTAGAAAGTGAACAAAATGCATAAAGATGAGAAGAGAGAGCTGATATACAGGGACAAGAATTGGTAGACAGAATGGACTGGTAATGCAGAAGGCTGTAAAGTGAATGCCAAAGTCGTCTTGGAACACATTTTCCTTTCTCCCTCATACTTGTGGAAGAGTTCTTAGTTGAAAGAGCTTTAGAAAAAGCAAAAATAAATAAATAAAATAGCTATACTACTAAACATTCTGCTTAAAAATAAAGTAAGAATGGAGGCAGAAGAGGTTCATGACCCCGTGGTAGGAGATGTAAGGCCAACCCAACTTCAGAGCCTCACATTCAATCACCTCCATACTGGGAAGCCTATCTATAAGACCTCCATTTGGATCTTCAAAATATGATATCCCAGTGACCTAAGAATGACTAGTACATTTTCAGAAGAGTAGGAGAGAAGAGCAGAATATCTTAGGCTAATCAGAAGACTACAAATGAGAAGCACTGGTAGAACGTTTTTTGGCAGATGATGAAAATGAACTTTTACATTGTATCCTTTCTATATCATTCATCATCAACTCTGGCTCCATACCAGAATAATCTGTATGGACTTTGAAAATATAGACTTAACCTGTTTTCCAGAGATGCTGATTCAGTATGCCCAGGATCCCAAGATATACAATGGCAAATTTATGAAACGCTGTCCAACATTTAGTGTCTGAGTTTTAAGTTCAAGGTCTATATCATGTTTCCCTATACTTCCCACATCAATCATAGTGCCCAGCGCATTATAGGTACTAATGAATGTTAGTGGAATATTACAAATAGAAGTATATTGTTTCAGAAAGGCTGACATGACTATGGAAGCAGGTTATACCTTAAAAAGTAATTTCTGGCTATTTTGTATCTTACTAAATGTAGAGATCCTAGCAATTAGCACAGTCTCCTCTCAGTGTTGAGAAGTTGTTTGTTTGTTTTTAATGGCATTTGCATTATGCAGGTGGTACAAATATCAGACATGTGGGCATTATTACAACCCCAATTACAATAATACCCACACCCCAGTCCCTCTCAGTCCCTTTATCCTGGTTTATTTTTATTACAGCCACTTGAGAAATATGACTTCCTCTCATCACTACAATGTAAACCCAATTAGAAGTGGTATATTGTTAGTCTTCTTTACTACAATAAATCCAGTGTCTAGAACATTTCCTCCTGAAAGGTATGTATGCAATAAATATTTATTGAATGAGAAAATGATATAATGTGAAAGAAAAAAATCATTATAAGAACAATAATCCACCAGCTAATTTGTGTATGCCAAAAGTTTCTTATCTAAAAGCAAAGCAAGAAAATACTCAGGAGTGAAGAGAGCTTAACAAAGCTCCTTTACAATGTAATACTAGAATCAGGCTAAAGCAAAAGGTGCATTTTTTATTCTAATGTAAATTCCTCTAAACTGCTGGGAAAAAGTCATGCCAAAAAAGCCAACATAATCCTTTAAAAAAAGACTAACTCAATTATAATTTCAAAATTGAAATCTTTTTGCTGCAATGTATTGCTCAATCTATTATTTTTTCCATAGTCACTGAATGTAACTAATACTTTAATCAACTTGTCAACATTATTGTTTAAAGAACGGACTTACTGAGATTTGGGGAACTATTTTGTTTTCAAAAGGGAATTTTAAAAAGAAATAGATGTCAGATTTTATTGGAACTAAATACTCTCCTCTCACAAATCAAAGAAAATTAATTTTATTATCTACACAAGTTTATACTTTTTAGTGTGGCACATTAGAGTATTTTTGCAGTTAACATTGAATAAATAAGGTTTATGAGGTTCAGGTTACAGGACCTGAATTTGAATTAAAACTAATAACATGGATGTATGCCATATTTAATTTTCAAAATGAAATACAAGCAAAACATATTTCCTAATTCTGTCCATGCAAAGCCCTAGAAACAATAAAAATTTCATAGCAATAAGCACTACCAAAGCCCCAGGGTGGTCTCTAAATACCATTTATACATTTAGAAAGAACCTTTCCCTCTTGGAAAAATGGTTATATCCATTTCTGGGAAAGGATATATAATAGATGAATATATGGTATGTTAGAAAGACAGAAAACTATAAAACTATTAAATATCATTAGGGTATGTCAAAAAAATTCAGAAGCTAGGAGTTATAAAATAAGCATCAATACACATAACAACTTCAATGGATTTAAACACATCAAATAAGTATAAATTCATGAGTCCATAATGATAAATACACACATACACATATAAACACACTCAATTCCCACTGTCACTTTTTTGGATATAAGGGAACCAAATTCTTACTTTAGAAAAAGGCAGATAAGGGGCAATATTTAGCATTCGTTCTGCCTTTCCCATATAAACTGTGCCTCTAGGTAACAAAATAGTTGGTGAGGAAATGTTTCTTTTTTTTTTTTAAGTATCCCAAATAATAAATGAAGAAGGAATTGTAGCATCAAAATACCACCATTTTCAACTACTAATTACTTGATGTTTTTAGACAGTCATATCAATGACTGAAAACCCCACACAAGTAGAGACAATAAGATGTTTCCTGATAGACAATACATCAATTAAGTAGTCTTGAAAAAGATAACTATAAATTGGAATCTGATCAAGCCTCCAGATCAAAGTTTAGACAGTTGACAGGGAAACATGTTAAACACCATAGGAATGCATCCAGGAAAAAACTAAACAAAAACAAACAAGCAAACAAAAACTTCCGGGAAACTCTGTGAGACAAATAAAACAAATATCAAACACATTTTATGAAATATCAGGGGCTAGTATGGGATAAAGATAGGAGTGCAAGGGATTGAAACTTGTGCTGAGAAAGCAATTGAGACACTTAATCATGTCATTCAAACTATCTAAAGAAGGAAATCAGAGTAGAAAAGACTACGTGTTTCACATATTAAAATGTAATTTTCCAAAAGGTAAAATCATGACTTCTACCCTAATATAACATGAAAACATGTCAAAGATTTTTCCCTTCTATTATTTAATAAGGGAAATAGTAAGATGCTAAAACTAGTCCAAAGAGCATTTGCAAAATTAGGCAATGTTAGGATAACTAGTCAGAATTCAACAGGGCCATAAAGTCTAATATAGCATGCAGCTTCACTAAACCTGGGTCCCATAGTCAATAATAAATGGCAAGTGAACTAATTACATTTCTCTATATAATCCTCTGGTGGCTCTCATTCCCTTAAGCCGTTGGAAAGTATGCCACCCAAATTTGCCAAATTTCAAAATATATGAATAATTGTTATCACAAACAAATAAAGAATTACTCTTTCTAAACAACTAGCTTTTAAACAGAGGTTTACAGGAAATATAAGGTTTGTGTAAAACAGTCAACAAAAACTATATCTTTGAATTGTCATCAAGTCATTCAGCAATGGCAAGAGCTTTTACACAATAAAGTCAAGAAGCAACTTTTCAACTGCTCTCCATCTCCGCTGTCATCATCCTAGTCCAAGCCACCATTATGTCTCATGTGGACTGCTAGTTTTCTACTTCCATGTTGACCCACATTAATCTATAGTTCATAGAGATTCTAAAATCAAATTTTAAAAATATAAATCACATAGTAATCTATTCCTCTACTAAAATCTGTCTTTTTCTGTGGTCCACAACAACCTGTATGATCAGCCATTGCTTGCCTTTCTGCTCCTATCTTATCTCGCTCTTGCCTTTGGTCACTAATCTCCAGCACACAAGATTTCTTTTTGGCTCCAAACAGAGTTCAAGGCCTTTGAATAAACTTTTCTTCATGCTTGGAATGCTCTCTCTCCCCGAAATCAAAGGGATTAGCTGGCCTCTTCTTGTCATTCCAATATTTAATTCAATGTAAGATTTCTGATTCCTGCCTCAAAGAAACAGTCCATGAACTCCTGGACACTTTCTATCACAAAACGCTGTTTCATTTTATTTATTGCAAGTATTATTGTTTATTTCCTCATTCATGTATGTATTTGTTTACATGCTTATTGTTTAACAGTTCCACTCACCACCAACAACAACCAAAATTAAACCAATTTAAAGTAGGAACACTGTCTCTCTTATTCCCCACTATTTGTATGATCATTTAAAATGATTCCAGACACAAGAAGGTGCTTAATAGATATTTGTAGGAAAACGAATGATCCTAGTTCCATCAGTTTTGTAAACACCATCAATAACTATGATAAAAATATAATATTCCCAAGCAAAATTCTTCCAGAGGGTCATTAGAATTTTACAACTTTTACACTTGGTGACTCAACCATGAAATACTAATATCTAACTGAGCAAAGATTTTCTCTCATTCCACACATCTATTGCTCCACCCCATTTACCCATCTTCATTTTTGGTAATGAGAATTAGTATGATTTTTATCTTAACTCATGGCTCGGAAATGCTTCGGCAGTAAAAATCTTTCATGATGCCATTATAGATACCAAGTATTCAAGCTTCTGTGGAGATTTAAATTACAAAAAATAGTTTAAGGAAAGTTGTCTGAGAATATGAAAAGAAGAGCAATTTGTTTTTTATTAATACTCCTAAATTCACAAAAAAGAAAAGGGCGGGCCTTGCACAAGTATTTCCCCAAATCAACTCTGGAGTTCAGGATGATATGGCATGTAAGATAGCACTGTTTTTCCTGATGTAGGCGTTTAGGGCCCAGGAACGTCAGTTTACCCTGGATAGCTTCACTGCATATAGTCAAGATGAAAGTGGAAACTAATGTGCACTCTCTATAGATTGACTTAACTTCAAAATAACTATTAATGTTACTGTACTTGGCTCTATTTTATGAAAATCAGGAGTCTCTGCTTTTTCAGTTGTTATTGTGGTGTCATATCATGGCTTTCCAAACTAGGTAAGTAACCTGTCTACTTCAAGATAATCATACACAACTTGATTTTCCTGTGTGTTCTCAAGGAGCAGTTTATATATTTTTAGTGATATTCAAAAAACTTTACCTAAATAAATATTTAAAATTCATAAGAACTCAAAAATAGGTTTAAAGACTGTTGAGTAAATTATACATTTTAAACATGCCTATCATTACATATTTACATGATTATTTGCAATAGATCAGAAGGAAATATTAGGGAATGCACATTAAAATAACTATCTCAAAATTCTTCTTTCACAGGTACAAAGACAATACTGTTCATAATAAAAATAGTGGTTTTGGTTTGCCTTTATAGCCTTTCATATAAACTATAAATAAATATCTGGCATCAAAGAGAAAAAAAGAGAGAGTAATCAATTTCTTCCCTCATAATATGTGTCATTTTCTTTTTAATTATATGTCATGCTAAAGGACCACTAATAGTAATGGCACCCTGAAGGCACATGCCGCAATGCTTTATCTTTCCACTCTGATTTTTTCTCCACATGTCTTTCTACTCACTGACACTTTCCCCTTTTAATAATGCCATCTTTTAATAAGGCAAAAAATGCGCTGCTGAGATATGTATTTACACATTGCAAATATTTTGAATAATTGAATTAAAATAGAATTTATCTTTCTGCAAAAAACTCCATCAATGATGAAATAATATGTGCTGCTTTTTATCTTAACATGTAAAACTTACCTTCATGACTATAAAAAATGGACCTGGAGAGAAGTATTAATGCAATGACAGGTCAGGTCTCTCACAGATGAACAAAAGAATGTCAGAAATGCCAACTCTGAGAACATGTTAAAGTGGGAAGATTCCCCTTTCACACTACCTGACCAAAGCAATAAAAGAAATAAAAACTTATGAAGTATGCCTTCTCCTGTATCCACTGCCCTGATAAGATTTTTTTTTACTTTACCCCTGAGAACCATCCACAGGAAAGAAATATTATTTTCAAAACACATATCTGTACATTTTTGGAACAAAAAGTATGTTGTAAAAGTACACATTCTGTCTTTATATTGACAGGAGGTAGACACACATTACAAACACGGTTTGTGTTTTCCTACTTTGATATTTGTTGCCACTCCATTATATAGTTTCACAGTTAGCACATGATAGATGTTAATTTTAAATAATTATCTAGTTTTTTCTTTATTTTTAATGGAGCTTTAGAGTACATAAAATTTATATAAAAAAATATAGGGGACTCCCATATACCCCACCCCCTTCCCCTCCCACACTTTCCCACAATAACATCTTTCATTAGTGTGGTACATTTGTTACAATTGATGAACACATATTGAAGCATTGCTGCTAAGCATGGTCTATAGTTTACATTATGTTTTTATACTTTGCACCACGCAATTTTTTAACTTTTGACAAAAATGTATAATGGCTTGTATCTATCACTGCAATATCATGCAGAACAATTTCAATGTCTCAAAAATGCCCCATGTTATACCTTTTCTTCCTTCTTCCTCCCCTCAGAACCTCTGGTGACCACTGTCTTCATATCAATGTTACATGTTCTCCCATTACTAGAATAATAAGTCTACTTTAGTCCATAGTTGCATTCTTCCTGTATGTTTGTTCATTTCTCTATCTTGAGGATTTGGGGATGGATTTTATATATTTCCCATAACATTTGTTTTCTAAAATAGTGATTCTTTCCTTCCATTTACCAAATACCCAAATTACCACAAAGAGGCAGAATTTCAGAGAAGTTGATAGGACAGATTAACAGTTATGAATAAATAGCTATAGTTAGGAATAAAGTAGACTAGGAAAACATTATTCTCACTTTTACTTATAAAACTCTCTACCCAAATTCAATGCACGCATATGAACTGAACCCTCAGTATGCCCCTACATTCTCCCAACTTTCTCCTGACTTTACCTTAGCACTTAAAACTAAACTCCAGCGTGATGATTTCTGTTACTCTAT